>JADFUC010001419.1:0-52360 GCA_019722365.1 Lithospermum erythrorhizon | reverse complement strand
GCCACCTGCTATCGGTGCTATTCCTCGTACGGCACCCAATTTCTCTTCCACCGCATGTGATGGCTCCAGCCGAAGCTGCGTGAATCAAGTGACTCGCCATGTGAATCGTTGTGGCTGCGGATTCATCGCATCGAAGCGTATCTCCAGCAAGCACTGGAAGGTTGCCAGGAAAGTATGATGGTTCAATGAGGTCAGGTATCGACTATGCATTTATCGAATTATAGGCGTACCGAATAAAGCCGACTATTAAGAACCGATACCCACGCCTGCACCTGACGATTTGCTTGATCAAATCAAGGATGCTGCGTGTTCTCAAGCATTGATTTGCGATCCGGTTATCAATGGCCTGAGGATCAAAGGAGGATATTCCGAAATCCGCTTCCGATCTCGCTATGGACATTAAGCGAGTTTATGCGATGCCATTTGATCGACAAATGCACCGGCGGCCCATGGATTTGATGAACCGGTATTTCGAGAGATCTGGATTGTGCTCAGAAATAAGGTTTTCATCATTTATTATTTTGATATTCCGTAGGGAGGAGGATCAACAGAGTGCATTTGCAGATTGTTTTGGGTCCTTTTAGATAAAGCACCAACAGAGCAAGTTTTCCAAATGTGAGTTCTGGGTTGGCGGAAGTGCACCCCGGGGTACGCATCAAGTGGTATTTCAGGTTGATCCACGTAAGGTGGAGGCCTCAACACTGGAGAGCGCCCCACCAGCCAGCGCGACTGAAAGTAGAGTTCTTGGGGTTAGCCGTTATTATGTGAGATTCATCAAGGACTTCTCTTTGATCAAGCGACGCCATTGACCGCAGGGTTCCGCTTATCCGGATGATGATCATGGAGGACCGCTTCGTGGTATTAAAGTGGAAGGACCACGGCGCGCCAAAGGTTGGCGATACCTGCCCTGCTCCGAGGGCTACGTGATTTATAAATGGGATGCCGCATCGTGATCGGGGTGTGTTTTCTGGCGCAGTAATTGCGTGATCGCCTATGCTTCCCGACGCTGGCGTAACTACTTGCAGTTAACTATCATCCGACCCATGATTCAGCCACGGCGATAGTCTTTGCGCTTGAAATTGGCAAGATTATCCGTATGGGGTTATGCATTTTTACCGATCATAAGAGTTTAAGCATTCTTCCGACGCAGAGATTTGAATTGAGGCAGAGGAGGCGGATGGAGTTCATTAGCGATTATGACTTGACTATTGAAAACAATCTGGTGGAAGTGCAAATGCAAGAATGGAGCACGCCGAAGTAGGAAAGTGGGAAATCAAAGTGACCCCTCGAGAGAGATGAAACACCTGGGAATCGATTTTGATGTCGGTATGACGTGGGAGATTTTTGTCTATACGAGTCCCACCAAGCCGCGATCGGATCATAAAGACGGCAGCCAGCCAGGACGGTAATCTGTGTTATCGCAGGACGCCGGTGAAATCTGGCCGATCGATTACGCTTGACGGTTGAGCTCAAGATGAATGGCGTATTGTGTGTAACTGTGATTCGCATGAGCCGGTGGCGGAGATTTCGACGAGGCCCATAATACTCCCTACGTTGTACACCCTGCAAGACAGCATGTATCGCGGATTCGAGGTCAATGACAAGGGCCGTGAAACGGCAGTAGAGATCGTAGAGTTTGTGGCAAAGTGCTTATTTGTCAGCAAAGCGAAGGGCCAGCATAGACATCCCGCGGGTTTATTGCGACTCTTCCTATTCCCGAGCGATACGGGAGAATATCACCAATGGACTTCGTGTTTGGCCTTCCGAGGACGCCGAGGCTATTAATGACGGGATTTGGTCATCAAGGATAGGCTATCAAAGTCGGCCCATTTTCTACCTATCGATCTATAAATGGCCCGAGACAATAAGCATTTATGTGGACTGGGATTAAGTAGATTCCACGGGTTCCAAAGGTCCATCATTTCGACCGCGACTTGGGGATTCACTCGAGGTTCCTCGAGGGGTTTCCAGGAGTAATCGGGACTAGAAAGTGGAGTCAGTACATCTTTTCATCCCCTGCATCGACGGGCAACTGAGAGGACGATAATTTACATTGGAGGATATGTCCGGCTCAGGTTCTCGAATCCTCCTGAATCGGGACCATGAGTCGCCCAAGATGTAGTTCGCCTGGCCAACAAATACCTTCCATGCTAGTATCAGATGGCACCTTTGAGGCATCGACAAGCGAGGCCGCACTCCAAATTTTGTTGGAAACGAGGTATAGAGGAGCTTACGGTTCCGAGTTGGTCGGTAGTTCAAGAGAATGGGATCGACATTCAAAGAAGATCTATGACGCCTGTGATAGGCGTAAGAAATATGCGTATCATCGCAGAGTAGACTTACTGCTTCGAGGTCGGCACCGGTGTTCCCGAGGGTATTCCCTCCGTGGAAGCGGAGTGATGCGGCTCTGGGAGAGGGAAGTTGTCCTGCTATATGTGACCATTCTGAATCCTCGGGGAGAAGTCAGTTCGTGGCTTATCGGTTGGCGTTTGCCTCCGAGTTTAGATAGGATTCATAACGTGCTCCATGTGTCCTGCTTCGAGGAAGTATATCCTCGACGAGTCGCATATTCTACTACCAGCGGAGCTGGCGAGACTCGCTTGGTGAAAGAATTCCAGGAGATTTGGACCGGAAAGCAGAAGTGTTTTGAGGAGTAGCATGTTGACCTTGGGTTGAAAGTCCTGGAGGAATCGGGCCGGGTGTAAGAGGCGACTGGGAGCCTGAGGACGACGAGGAACCGTTACTCCGCAGCTCTTCGAGTAGATGTGTTTGTTGTTTTGATACGGTATTTGTTTTTGTGTTATTATATGTTCTTGGTTGTTTGGGTTGTCAAATTTCGAGGTCGAAATTTTATTAGCAGGGTAGATTGTAATAACCCGTTACGAAAAAAAAAATTTAAATTTTTTTCTGGCCGGCGCGGGACCTGAATAGTATACTTTTCTCGGAGGATGATATTATTTCAGAAAATTTTTAGCCGACTTCATTTATAATTTGGGGTGAGTGTTTGCCATGGAAGAATTTTATCTTTGAAATCGGGTTCGTGGAGATTTAAGTACGATGTTTAATTAAATCAAACCGAACGACTCGATTTTTTTATATAAATATCCTAGTAAACTTATCCTCCACATCATCAAACACTTCACCATCTTCATCTTGTTCCTATTTGGGCCGAATACTTCCTCTTCTCCTTGAACATTTTTTCCCATTTCTCTCTTCAATCGTCAAACTCAAACCGCTTGTAGAATATTGTTCTCTTCATCATCTTCGAAAGGCGTAAGAAATTTCAAATCTTTCGAGATATTTCTTGGGTTTTGAAATAGTTGACTTTTACATAATTGAATATTGTGATAAATCTTAGTTGATTATGGGTTCTGTGACGTATATAAGTGCTGAATTCGTGATTTGCAGCCTGCTCGAAGTGACGTTATGTCGAAAGGACTTTGGGGTTTCAGCTTGACTTTTTATGTGATATTTATAAAACTTTAAATGTGTAAGTGAGGTTACTGACCTATATAGTTGTTATGATGTTAAATTGGCGATTTAAAATTTGTTAAAGTGGTGTTATGTCAGTAAAGTGAAATTTCCAAGTCGAAAGAGTAATTCGATATTTCGGAAAGCATAGATTGTTACTCATGGACTCACGATTAATTAGAATGACTTGCAAGTTGATTTGTATGGTGAAAGTTGATAAGATGGAATTTAGCGGGGATCGGACAATAGGTCCGATGGGATTATAATTCGATAGTTTATCCGTCAAGTTATACCATTTAGAAATAGTTCCCCTAAGAATCGTTATGTATCCTGTAACGCCGGCATAAGAATAGTTTTGATCATACTTCTTCGGGTATTTTGTTAGGTTGATCGCGGAAAAGGGCGCTACCTTGATTGTCTTCGGTTGGTTTCTGTAGCTACAGAAAGTAGTACTTATCTCACGGCGTTACTTCACGCATTTCCTCTACTCGATTCATGATATACATGTTATTATGATACGATTACGTGAGAACGATGTACATGTCATCAGGTTAGCGATTACGAACGATATACATGTAATTGTTGTGTTATGCGATCAGGTTTCCGTGGCTACCGAAGATTGTCGGAGGTAGGCAAATGTTTGAACTCCAACTTATATTTCTCGACTCTGGCCTCATTTTTTAAGACTATTATTATGTGGCCTCATTTTATGACTATTATATATTATGTATTCCTCATTCGCGACTTTTGATATGTTCGTATCTTGTCATGCATTGTGATTCGATTCGATCAGGATGTTTTAGTCAAGGTCAGAATAATCGCTTCGAGCAGTAGTCGGGTTATGCACAGCTCGGGAGGCCTCGAGCATCAGCGAATCTCAAAGTCGGGATTACTAGTGATTGCGCGACTCTCCTTCCTCGGGCAGATACGTGACGCTTTGGCCCCATACTACGGTATACAGGCGGTTTGGCCTTATACTTCGTATAAGAGCGGTATGACTCTCTTTGATCGCTTTGTTGTGTGCATTGTCGGCGTGGCCCCATACTACTGGGTGAGGCACATGTTTGGCCTATACTGGGTATAAGAGCTGTACGAGTCTTTTGATCACTTTGTCACAGATGTCCATGTGGCCCTATACTACGGTATAAGGGTTTGGCCTTACTGCATAAAGAGCGTTTATTAGCGGTTGATCCATCCTGATCGAGTATATGCGCATTGAGGTTGGTATACTTGTGAGATATGGAGAGATAGAAGCGGATGATTGTATTTATAGTCTACGCTGAAGTCTCCGTGATTTCATCAGCGACGGTGGTGCTTTATCGAGACCTTCTATTATATTTTAACATGTTACGCCCGAGACCTTCAAACCTTATCAGATGACCCGATTAGATAGTCCCCGGATATATGGCTTATTCATACTTGATTATTTTATTCCCGACTATCTCTGCTCCGTATGGCAAGTTCACCCCCTCAAGTTTCCACTAGTTCTCTCGGCACCCCCTTTTCGCTTGGGGCGGCATTTCATTTGGCGCCAGTCGACAGTGGCTGGGCCGAGCCAAGAGGCTCTGAGCCTGGCTCCGAGTGGCTGTGAGCATCGGGGTGGTTTGCAGATCCTCAAGGCCTCATTTTTATGCGTTTGTCAACCACTTTCATCGTTGTATTTCCTTTCAAATCTTAGCCTGGTTTGGTAGTCATTTTGTATTTTAGATACAAGCATTTATCATTCGCTAGCCTTGCTTCAGATACTTTATATTTCGATATGTCAGGTATATATTTATGGGCTGGTCGCTTCGAGCATATCACCGAATGGATTATAAATTTTTTTAAACCGCTTTTGATTTTGGGAAACTTAATTGTGATCACATTTTGGATGAAACTATCAGATTTAACCGAAATGTCCATCGGCTCAGGACTCGTGTTCGGATTTTAATGACTTCACTGTGGCGGCCGACTCAAGCGGGTCGTTAATAAACTATAATGCAAATTATAATTTCGTTAAAGTGTAACTATATAAGAGAATTAAAAATATTAAACTATCGCTTATTCATTCTTTATTCAATAATTTTATGATGCACATGTACTTTTAAGGCACCTATTTTGTGCTACATTCATGATCAGATAGAGGCCCATCCTATCTATAAGTGCGATCAAGTTATGGGTTTTAATGGTTAATCGTTATTTTATAATAGTTAACATGAATTTAAGCATTCACAAACATGTTTGTAAATTAAATAAATTATAACATTCTAAAGCATTAACATGAATATTGAACAAAAAAGTTAAAAAAATTAGCAACTAGTAAAATAAATTAAGATAACAATTTGGAAATATTTAGGACACGCCCAGCTGGGCTGAGTACACTGGAGCAGCCAACTAAAATGTTTATTATACACTACTTTATGAATGTACATGACGCCAGGCCCAATTTTTTGACCAAGACACACTACACGCCGGATTTATATTGCATATTATAATAATTAACTAACACAAATAATTTACAAATTAATTACTCAAACAAAATATATTAATTATTAAGGACAATAATTAAACTAATTAATGTTTATAAACAAAAAGATAACATAAGAAATTTACATAAATACTTAAATTCGATGAAAACTAACTCAATATATACGATTCTAAACATGATGAACATTACATTAACATTATAAATATGAAAATTTGACAAAAAATATAAATATTCACTTTAACATTATTAACTTCAAAGATAAACAATAAAAAATAATAAAAATTCAATAAAAACATTATAATTCATTAAATTAAGATAAATTTGAAATGCAAAAACACGCCCACACGCTGAATGCACAACTAAAATATTTATTATACACTGTTTCTATAATCACGACGTGTGTCCAATTTTTTGACGCACAAGGCACGTATGTATAATCAGATATTCTAATAATAATCACTTTAACACAAATAATTTCACAAATTAATTACCTAAAAAATCTATAAGTTTTCTTAGCAAGCATATAGGGTAGCCTTAAGCATTTTGGAGCGTGTGTTTCATACGCCGAGAATAACATTCATTTAGAAACCACTTTCCAACATGAATTATGTAGTGGTTACCATTTAAGCACACGGTTACAAGACTCGCTGTCGCTTTGAGTACTGAATAAGGGTAACGGGTGAAAGACTCACCCCTCAAAATTTGTACGGGGAAAATATATGCACCCGTATTTCTCTTTTACGAGTAGTAGAAAGTGCAAAAAGGTTGAGTCATATACACACACCCAAATAAGGTTTGCCTGGCAGCAATGATTATTTTGCCCTCCACTATTTTGTGCTTAGTAGTTGTGAAGTTTCATTAAGGGCAAAATTATTATTTCTCTAAAAAAGTTACTTATTCGTGTATATAAGGTTGGCCGCAAAAGGCAATAGCAATAGACAACCCATATAAAAGGAAGTATTCTGAGAGTAGAACCCTAATTTCCAAATTCCCAACTCGAGAAAACCCTGTTCTTAATCGAGAAAATGTAGATAGGCGGCACGATAGAAAGTAACATAGAGAACGATGAGATTTGTTTTGAATAAGCCACGGAGGTTAAAGCTGCAGGATTGGCGACGCAACGGTTACGCTGCCGTTTGATAATTGTAGTTTCTCGGTTCTGGTGAATATCGGTAACACTAATTTTCAACATACAAAAGAATAATACCAATTCTGCTTGGACTAGGCTTCAAAGTCTACCAATTTGGCTAAGAAGAAGATCAAAGCTGGAAAACTAACACAAGCTTCAAATTTCAATTAGGTTTCTAATTGTCTCTTTGCTTCAATTAGGTCTTCAATTATTTTAATTTCATATCTAAATTGTTTCAATTTGATATTTTCCAATTATTTCAATTTGGGATTTTAATTAACATTTCAATTGTTTCAATTTGATATTTTATTAGCATTTAAACTTCAAAAATTTCTTTTGTTAAAATCATATTGAATGTGAGCTTTTTTCTAACAATTGACAAATTCGAAATGAATAACGGTTGAAATTTAACCTTCGAATCGAATCGAACCTAAAAAATTAAGGCTGGAAGCACACCGAAATTGAAATCAAGAATAATATCAAGAATGATGCACTGAAAATACTATAATAAAACATTACAAAAGCTAACAAGATACCTTTCTTATAATACATATTATGACAAGACGGTAATAAAGTATAAAAGATGGAACGAAATGAAAATTTAGTGCAGAAAGCAAACTAAAGTTCATTTACCTACTTATATTTGAGCTAAGACACAATATGAAGAGTGATGTCCTATAAATATGTTACTAAAATAGTATAAAAACTAATGGAGATAATACTTACTTGTAATCATAAATTATGATATACTATTAACACAAAGTAGTAAAAATCAAAAGAGATTAAACTCCATGATATTTTTTATAATAAAATAAGCACATTATTTTACAAAGCAGTATCAAAAGAGATTAACATCCATGATATTTCTCATAAGGGAATAAACACATTATAAATAAGACAACATAGTAATACACAAAATATTGGAAGTAAATCATATAAACTTATGACCTGACCTTCACTTTAAGCTTAGTTGTTGTTGACTTGGAGTTTTGCATTTGCAGTTAGGTGCTAAGAATATGATTGCCTGATTTGTCAAATGAAGTATAGGCCTAACATATAACCATAGTTTACCATAATCATGACTTAACAAGGATAGGTAACTAAAATAGTACTAAATGCCAAAAGTGCCCTTTTATAACCACACATATCAAACAACAGCATAAGGGTAATTAGGAATTCACTATTCTCTATTCACATCAGGTCATAAGATTGATTAGAACAGCATATACTTTATGAAGTTATAGGAGATATTTTTAAGGCTTAATAATTTTTTATTATGATAATCTAAGCTAACAATACAAATAGAAAATATCAAGACAAATCAAGAAACTTCCACATACCCATTTACCTAGGATTGTTATATGATTATTATTATCTTAGATATCTACAATGATAGTTAAAGATTATATATGAAATTATTGTAAAAATTAGTTAATGATAAATATTTATAATAAATTTTAAATTGAACTTTTATCAACCTGCATAATTGAGACTAAAAGCTGATAATCACTATTTATCCAATTCATCTATATCATTATTAGTAACAAAATGGGTCAATTATAAATATTTGTAAATGTATTTTCAATAAATAATACTAACATAGGAAATAGCCAAATTTAGGATCGCTCGTGAATTATCAACAATGGATGAACAAATTGAAATTCAATTATCCTACATAATTAAGATTAAACAATAATAATAACTATATTTGTACCAAAGAAAAGAAAAGAAAGAAATCAAAAAAATAATAATAAATGAAAAATTAACTCAGAGAAAATTAGCATTTCGACATTATTCCGGCAAGCAATGCCACCGCAAGAGAAAATCCGGTACTTTCTATGTTTCAAATACAAAATAGCCATTAAGAGATGATAACAAGCAATGAATACAAAATAGAAGACGATTCTTCTTTGTCAGCTTGGTTTGTTGTGAATGTAAAATTCATAGAATAATTTTTCTCCATGGATGAAATTGAAGAAGAATGTAATTAGCTGGCAAGAATGATGAAAATGGAAAATAATTATAGACTAAAAATGAAAACTAAACACATGGTATGTTCTCAGACCAACAAAAATAATAATGAAATCATTATTGATATAAATGACAACATTTAGTATGATAATTAATGATAATTAATGACAATTTCACTCTTGATCCACCGTATAACACTACATGCACAAAGTACTGCAGGCTAAAGCATCAAAAGTCTCATGACCACAAAAAGTATGAGTTAACACTCATACACACAACTTAATAAGAATTTTTATTAAACGACACCTCACCAAACTTCCTAACCACTACACCCTCAGAATGCGACAATTGGGCCATTTCACACCCAAACCCAAGATTCGAATGTGTGTATAACAGGTCAGGTGGTGGAGTGATTCCCCCGTGAACCTCCTAAAGCAGTCAAACCCACCTCCACCTCTTTGACATTTCGTTCTCTACAGTGACACCACCTCCACTCTCCTTCATAATAAACAAACTCAGTGAGGAAGCTCTGGCGAAGAAGAAGATCAAAGCTGGAAAACTAACACAAGCTTCAAATTTCAATTAGGTTTCTAATTGTCTCTTTGCTTCAATTAGGTCTTCAATTCGTTATTTTAATTTCATATCTAAATTGTTTCAATTTGATATTTCAATTATTTCAATTTGGGATTTTAATTAACATTTCAATTGTTTCAATTTGATATTTTAGCTAGCATTTAAACTTCAAAATTTCTTTGTTGCATCATATTGAACAGAGCTTTTTCGAACACCATAAATTGAAATAATGACGGCGAAATTTAACCTTCGAACTGGAATCGAACCTTAAAAAATTAAGGTTGGAAGCACACCGAGCCGAAATCGAACCTTGCTTTGAGTTATGTATTATATTCGGTAAAGTCTTAGGCTCCCTGCTTTCAGTTACAATAAATATATCGTATGTCATATACACATATGAGAAAATCTTTGTTATTGTTATGTCATTAATTAACATCAAACTTTTTGATTCCATGGAAAGCCACCTACTATGCAACTTTACGTTTCACAAATGGTTTAATCATGTTGTTACCTCATTGCGCTTATCGCTCTATGCTGATAGACTTAACTATATACATTCTTCCTCGTTAAAGTTTCATTCTTAGGGTAATATGTTTAGGGAATGTGTAACTCTACCCCAGGCTCCTTTAGATAAGTTGATAAAAAATGTCGATATAAATTACTATACTACTTCAATATTTTGTGCAAATTTCTTAAAAGTATTGTATTTTGTCTCTTTTTTCAGTATTATTTTCTGTTGCTTCTCACTTTCGGATCTCATTTGACTTACCAAATTTCATGGCAACTCCTGGATCTTTTTTCTTCTTCTTCCCATTTGTTAAAATGAAGTTTTGCATATCTCTTAAGATTATTCCATACTTAGATTTTCTGGAATAATTTTCTATTTGGTCTCTATTATACTACTACAAGGATCTTTGAATGATAACTGCCGAGTTGGATTAGGCTTGGTGCTTTCAAAGCACAAAAGATACTAAGGTAACATATGCTTTTGATTTAATTTCCTTTACCTACTGGGACAAATCAAGGATAAACTATTAGTTGAGATTTTTTATGTCCATATTTTGTATTCATCCAGTTAAGTAATTAGAAAGTATTTTGTCAATACTTTGCATTCATCTAATTAAAGAATTTGTTAATGCTCTTCTCAATTTGTTTAATGACACCAGCAGAAACGTGCACAGGCACCAATTGCTATGAACACGCAACATGATAGAGTTTATAAGGGCTACTATTCCTGCAAAACTCATTCTCTTTGCACTCCATCCTTCAAATTCTGCTATTGATTCTATCTGTGAGCAATTTGCAATTATGAACATTGAGCTGCTTGGTTGTCCAAGGATCACTTAGATAGTAAAGAAACATTCACTTTTCCAAGATTAGGGTGGAGACCACTTAATCTGTGAAACTTATTTAAAACCTTGATAATCCGTCGCACTAGTGTTTTGATAAACGATATTGATTCGTCTATATATATGTATATCTTTTATAAATATATTTGAATTGTAAACTTTGTAGCGGTGTGTGATGTTTGAAATGGTTGAAGCTAGGCTATTTATTTTCTGTTTATCGATAAAGCACAAGTCTTTGTTGATAAGTCAGATAAAGTGAAGATCAAGATTATTAGCCTTCACAAGCCTGGGATCCCACTAAGTTGTTATAGGGCAGATTTAGACTTTTTGGTCAAAGTGATAGACCAATTTGATGACCAGACCAAAATTGTTAAGGACCGACCTGTTGGATTTAAACATCTGAGGAAGGTTATAAGCATCTTTAAAAAAGACAGAAGGTATTTTATTTATTTGTTTATTTATTTATGTTGTCTTTTATTTCCTGAATGTATTCTTAGTTTTGAGATACTTCTCTGTTACAGTTTGATAGATATGACTGCTATTTTCGATCATATAGCACTCTTGTCTAGGGCTTCTTTGTGTATGTTAGTTGAGAATCTGTTTCATAACTCACACAAATTGAGCCTGACACATGGATGAAGGTGCAAGAAGGCTCTTCTATTTGTGTCCCCAAAGGGTCAACTTTCAGGAAATGGCAATGCTTATTACCACCTCAACATTTGAACAGTAAACTGTATGATGTTTTCAATGAAACTGCAAAACACCTTGAACAGATTCCAGATTCTCTTCATGCAAGAAACTGCAGTACTGTGCTTGCAATAATTGTTATATGTCATCATATGTACAACCACTTGAAGGTAAAATTGTCGTGCATTATAATTATCATATTTAATATAATTACTGGTCTTTTAATTGATACTTAATAGTTTATAAAATTTTGTGTAGCCTCGGGAATATCCGGATGAGGTTGGAAGAATCATCTTTACATTATTTGATGATACATTGTGTGAAGTTTTTTTTAGACTTCGACTAGTAGAGAAAGAATATGACCTTAAGTATCTCCGAAATACTGAGGTAAGCTGCTAATTATTGATAAGAAAGTTTGAACACATGTCCACTAGTTAATATGAATCGTGAATTTGAAGTGTTTTATATTTCTTTCAGCATTGCTGCCTTTTAGGCATTGATATCAAGATGTGCTAGAACTCATCTCATCGAGGTTTACTAAAATAGCTCAAAAAGGGTTTCAGGTATTTACATCTTCTATAAAAAAATTTGATAAATATTTCGAATGCATTGTTCAAGTGTGTTTATGAGCTAAATTATTACAAAAGTTGGAACTTTGTCCAACACTAGCATTATCATGAAGATTTCTAAAACATTCAATATTTTTTTCAAGATTCACAAAAGTTGCAAATGTTCACGCTTCTTTCCTTTCAGTTTCTTTCCATTTTTCAATATTATATACCGCAAATAGTGCCTAAATAATCTTTGCAAATAATCTACAACCACGGCTTAAGATTTTAATTCCATGTACTCTTAAGAAAGAAAATTCAACACCATGTACTCAGGATTATTAATCAAAGAAAGTTAGTCATGAATAATTACTCCATTTAAAATGCTACCCATGAAAGAAATAACGAAGTCATACAGGTCAAATCATCCGTACATTTACTTATATTTTCGTGGGTACCTAAAGTTGTCCTAGACAATTTTCCATAAGCTGTGAAAGTTTGAACACATGTATCAGTAGTTTTGTTGGCCTGGGATTGGCTTTTGGTTCTATTGTAACTTTTGTTCTAAGGTTATTAAGATGCCACGATCCTACGTTAGGACCATCCTTAGGGTGGATAATCGAGGATCGTATCCACATGTTAACGGAATAGGTTCCAGAGGATTTTACGCGTTGTTCGCTACCCATGGCGAGTTTGGCATAAAGACGTGGAGGCCATGTTAAAGTAATGGCTAAAGAATACTGGGTGTGACTCACAAAAGAGTCATGCCCTATTTGTATCGAGAAGCCTGCCCCAAAGTTCGACATTTGATGTTAGTGCCTGCTTCTAGCTCAACCTCGCTGTGTTCGATCAACTTGCGCCTAAAGGCCCCTGTTTCGCTCAAGTACATAAATTTTAACCTTTTTATATTTTATGATTAAAATTAACCGAACTCTACGGAATTTTCAACCTAATCAACTTCAGTTTTTTCAATTTGTTCGAACCGAGCTAACCGAAATTTTGAATCACTCTTTTCGAGACGAATCAAACCTATTCAAGCTTCTGTAGTTCGCTCGCTTACCGGCTACAAAGTGCGATTATCGGATGTGATTCGGGGGTTCAAACATAGTACTGTTTCTCTACTCCTCTATGTTGGGGAAGGTGTGGATTCGGCGATCTAGGAGAGAGGAGTCCTAATCTACATAGAATTGGAGGTTGTCCTCATCAGTTCATAGTTGTTCTGGAGTTGATCCAAGTTGTTCAGAGCTACTAGTGCATCAAAACAGTTTTTCCTAAATTGAATGTTGTTGATGGATAAGGGTTGAAACTTTGGTTTGATGTTTATCAATGTTAAAGGAAGATAGTTTTCATTATAATTTTTTATTTTTAATTAATTTCTGTCATTCCGCTGCTTTTCTATGAAACCAATTGATAAGTTGTTCTCAACATGAGATTTCTGAACGGATGTGCTTGTGTTGTGATTCAAGAGCATGCATTTTTCATTAGTTGGAAGACTTTAAGCCTAAGATTTATAGGAAAAAAATGGTTGTATAAAACATTATGTCAAATGTGAGAATGTAATTTGAATCTCTAGTTATAGATTTGTATATATTCTAGGAGGTTCATTCTAAACAGGGGGACACAGTTGCAAGCTATACTTTTTATCATGTTGGGAGCCTATTTTGTTGACCTTTACCTTGTGTTCATTGTTTACTACTTTTGCAAGTAATATGACAATTACGAGAGAAGAAAGGAAACTAAAATATGTATATATAACTAATTGCCAATTATTATTGTCTTATGTACATATTTTGTGTGTGTTACAATATTTATTTATCAAAACATAATTGGATAATTGTCATGATAATTTATGGATGTATTTTACAGGTTTGATGATAGTGGAAGATTGGAAGCGTAAATTAGCCTTGGCATGGATGATAACTCAAAGGCAGATATATTGTTACTGTCGCAGATATGACTAAATTATGTATTGATGATAGGCTGGAGTCTCTACAATGAGAATGGATATTTTGATGACTGTAATTTCATTCGTCTTTACTATGAGATTGGTTTTGCTTATACACCCAATAGTCACTAGACATTAACTGTGCTTCCTGCATTCAAAACTAGGAGACTCAATTTAAACCACTTGAATGATTGAATATCTTGTTATGTTGGCTTTCTAATGTTTTTGTTTCAATGAGTTTTAGTTACCTGGAAATATATTTAAGCAGAGAAATTGTCAGCTGTATGTTCTGAGGAATAATTATTTTACTGTGTTTTTAAGATGAATCCAATACCTTTAAAAGTTGCCTCCCATCTAAAATCAAGTAATGCATGGAGACATGTACTCTTACCACTTACTCGTGATGTAACAGAAAACTGTTTCCAAAAAGGGTTCTCAAATCAGAAAATCATGTGATATATGGAATCAATACAGATCACAGGAGAATTAGCTGTTTTAAGTCCCTATCCTTCGACCATCGAGCGATGTTTTGTGATCTTGTTGTTTTAGAAATCCCTTTACTGCTTCAAAGAAACCATCAAAATCTTAACTAGTTATACTTTGAACCATATTTCACATCAGTAAATTGTTATTATAGCTTTTCTGTAGATATGTTTTGAAAATCTTGATAGTATATTGGAAGCTTTAGATAGTTTTATAGAGCTATAATTTCTTGTGATTACTAGGAAAGTTGTTTAGTCACTGGAGTGCACTTCTTGCACAGAAAGCATAGTGCGTCTCTTTCTATAGCATGGTGCAAAAGTTTGTATTATTGACATTGATGACACCCAGACAGAATCTCAACGAATCACCCAACGATGGCCCCTAACATGTGTTATTTCCATTATGAAGGTAACAAGAGAAGACGACGTTAGCCTTGGTAGCTTGCTTTTTGTTGTGACAAAATTCAGACTTCGATATAATTGCCAACAACGCTGAATCATAGCCACGCTGTCAGATATTCACGAATTCAACTTCCACGTGAAAGTGAGTTCACAATGTGAAAGGAGTTTTCCTGGGGTCAAGCACGCCGCCGAGTCATGATCCCTCGAAAAGGGCTCAATAATCTCATCAGCCACAGACGTTGGACGTGGTGTTGGCCCACACGCGCACCGTGGGCAATAGTGGGCAATTATTACTAAAAGTAACTCTTCAGTGAATAATCATTATCCTTCTTAAATCATTGCGCCGCTATCCGATCCTTAATACCTTATTTGGGATTTAACTTTCCAGAACACTGAGTTATTAGTACGTGGTCAGATAAAGAATTTCCCTATAAAATTATCCTTGCAACTTCTTAAAATAAAAATAATGAACACAAATCCACTTGCAATATTCATACACGCTACAAATACTTACGCCACGCATGCTCATTTGTGTAATACCATAATATCATAAATTGCTAATTATCTATCATTCTTCGACTTTTAAGGATAATTGTCAATTATTCCCTCCCTAAGCCCTCATTAGTTTCGCACCTTAAGATAGCAATGGTAATTAGAATATGAACCTACTTAATAATATATTCCTACCTCATATCACTCCAATCAATCCTACTAATTTCACTCATCTAATAAACTGATTCTCCAACCATCAATCTGCAAAACCCAATCCGCCCAAGCTATCTAACAAAGCCTAAGTAGTTCGAATGCACTTACCAACACCAATCTCATTATACCTTCTACCTTACAGTGCCACAAAGATTTCACACCCTCAAAAAACTTGAAGAAACTTTGGAGACTTCCGACACTCACAAAGTCAAAATTTCTTTGGAAATTAATGCTCAATCGCTTGCCTATTTTAACAAACATCAAGCCGCAAAACTAAAAAAGACTTTAATCTTAACTTGTTTCAGAATCGTGCCAAGAAACAAATTTCCATCTATTCTCATCCTGCATCTTTTAAAAATATTTTCTCCCTCCTTCTGGGCTCAATTCACTGAAAATTTCTACAAAAAAATTAGTCAAATCAACTCTCTACCTCGAAGACATGCACTACGCCATGAATGATTTAATGTTTTGTTAGTTCTTTGAGTATTTGGTTAATGCGAATGAAGTTATTCTCAACAACTCGTAATTTTGATGCTGAATGCTTCCGGAAGATAAAGAGCGTAACTCCAAATTTTCGCATTGTTATTCCGCACAAATCAAATATCTATCAACCTATTCAAATTTATCCAACAAGTTAATCAGAGAAATGCAACGCATCTCTTCAACTAATGGATCTTACATTCTATAATTGGAATTCACCCTTCTCTTCAAAATACGTGGCTTTTACAAGAAATACACATAATCATATATTCAGCTATTCCATCGCTGCCCTCTTCACCCGGAGAATTCGACAACTTCATCAATCACCTCATACGGAGCCCTCATACGGACTTCGCATGCTAGCACCGCTGATGATGCTTTTCTAGAAAATATTATAATAGCCTAGCATTTCTTTGCTTATCACAGAAAGAACTTCGAGATTCCAAATTTGGGTACTATACACACACCGTATCAATAACTTTTTGTGAAATAACAATTTTGCCTTTAATGCAACTTCCTAACTACTATACTCAAATCTGGGGGAGGCAAAATGTTTTGCCTTCACATCCAAACCCAACACTATTCGATCAGCGCTGTGACAAGAGCTCCACCAAAATTTGTATGTCAAACAACTATGTCATGGTTTCAATTATCGCTACTAATATATCTCTTAATCTATATATATATATTCTAAATGCGTGTTAAGGCTAAATTGCTTCTTCCCTTTTATTATGACTAAATTGCTCTCCCTGACGAAGATTATTACAAGAAAAGTCATTACAATTGAATAAATAAAATAAATAAGGAGAATTATGCATTTTACTTCATAACAATTATAACTCATTAAAATGCATAAAAAATAATACGCTTATTTTACTATTGCACCTCTTTAAAGTTTCATGTGTACCTCTACTATTTAATTGTATGAAACGATATATTTGCTCCAACTAATACTTCATGTAAGTGAAGCATGTTGATCTTCTTCTCTATCTATCGCTTACTTATATCCCTACTAACTTTTTGTTGTTTTTCTCTTCAATCTACAATCACCGGGTCCACTCTAGAGAATTAACGCCTAAAGGGTCCAATGATTCACGACTTTAGAAATTAGTATACTGAGCTTAGCTATGTGGCTCGATCTCTAGCGGCTAATTTACGTATTTGCTCAAAGATGTTTAAAGAAGGAACCTAATAATCGAGACAATCTGACCAAGTGTCGGGGGAGCATGCTTCAGATACTTAGACGCTTCTGATTTACTACTTTAAATTTTATATATATTGTAAATTTTGCGTAGTCTAAATAAAGTAAGCTTCTACCTATTAAAAAATAATTTGGTTGGAAATCTGGATTTAGACTACCCAAAAATTTACAATATATACAAAATTCCATATTTGTAGTATAAAAACATACAAATGATATTTTTTGCCTTAATTCAATGCTTACCTAAATTGTCTGAAAAGTGGCCGGAAAAGTCCGAAAGTGGCCGGAGAGTGGCCGAAAGTTACTGAATGTGGCCGGAAATTTGGCTGGAATCACACAATGGGTCAATTCGCCATTTTAACCCCAAAAGGGTCTTCAATATCAGATTTTAACCCAAATTGACCCCAACCGCGTGAAAACGCACTACTAGCGCACTGCTAATTTAAAAGACTAAATGCGAACTGCATGTACAATTACTGGACTAAATCGCAACAACCCAACTTACCTGAGACTAAACGAACCCACGACTTCACACTTACCTGACTATCACGCAATTTCCTCTCCATAATATCAGAAAATTCAATAAAGACTTAAACCCCTTTTATAAAGTGTCAAAGTAGTAATTAAAATAATTATAGATAAATATATTAATGCCAAATCTACAGTATTAAAAGAATATATTATATTACCTAGTCCTAAAAGGTCGTCTAATTTATTTTTTCGATGATCAAAATCAACAAAGTTTCTTAATTAATACACATAACTTTGATTCAAATCATGTTAATAATAATAAGTAACCTATTCTTTCGAGAAAAGCGCGTGAACGGCCGCTTTCAGAGCGCATCACACTAGCTTTCTTTCTTATGCCTCCGCCTTCGAATAAATCTATCTTGATAACCTCTGCTCCTGACATGAAATAAAATTCGAATAGGCCAATGGTTATTGTTTTTGCGGAGATCAAGCTTTCTACACACAACTACACAAGCTGATACCTTTAGGTCGTTTTTGGAAAAATTATGATATATACCCTTTAATTTGATATTCTTTTTTTTCATATATAAAAATAGTACATTTGATCCATTTAAATTTTTAATTATTTTATTAAAATGGCCTCTCAAATTCATTTCAAGATCCGTCTCCCCTAATAGCGTAAGATCTTAACTTATATCTTTAATTATGTATAGTTTATATGAACATCTTAACCTATATCTTTATAGTTTATAGTACATTTGAAAGAACAAATTATATTTAAAAAACTACACATAATACTGTACATCGAGTACTAGAGGAATTTATTACAATCTTGAAAGGTATAATAGCACTGACTCTTGTACATCCGTAAGTCCAATTATATATGTAAATATACGCTATATTAGTCACGAAATATAAGCTTAGATGACATTTGATTTTAAGCTATAAATGAAATGCGAAACTCGAGGTGAATAAAATATATGATGTATTAAATCAGATTTACGTATTTATTCTCTTATCGACAACGCAATCCCTTTATTGTGAGGTCCGCTCCCACAATTAAGACCTTTGGCGCGATTGGTAGGGTCGGAATCTATTACTACGATAATTTGACTATTACATAGTAATACGATTCACTGTAGGTCGCGTCGATCATGCGTCAGACATCACTTACTGATGACATAACACACCCCATAATGTGAATCATAGTTTTACTAACGTATTCACGCGACCGGAATACGCTTTGTAGTAACCTTTTAAGAGAAAATTAGAGTAACTATAGTTACAGGAATGGATCGCTGTCGTGGGTCTTGCCTGTAACTCCGAATGCGAAAATAATAGTATCACGGACATTGTCCCATACGGAACACTATTAGCCTAAGAATTCACAGAATGCAATGAAAAGATAAGATACATGAGAAAACTAAGAAACTTGAACTCAGATACGACATTGGCCAAATAATTTGTATTATTGTTATCATATTAAAGAATATGCATTTAATAAGATATGTGTTTAACAATACCCCAATCAGGTCAGAACCTACTCCGATTAGTTAATCTGATAAATGGCTAACCGCCATAAAACTCAAATAATCCTTTATATATACCAAAAACGAGGTTTTGTCCTTGCTACACTTAACTAAGGTATTCGAGGGAAACCGGACCCACGGTAATGTCCATTGGGCCAAAGCAAAAAGCCATGTGCAAACGGCTTAAACCTATTTCTTTTGACATAGCTGGCTGCATGACTATACAGATAATCTTAGCCATCAATACCCACGGCTGAGAGACCGTTAGACGGATGTAAAGTTTTACTGTAGAAGACTGGTTATGAGACATGACCGTGATCATTACCCTTCCAAATTTTACTTGTCTTAAAAGACCTAAGAGTTGAATGCAAGCTTAAAGGTTCTTAATGCAGACTTCAGCAAGCATCTCGAGTTTATATATTCTTCCTCGTGAATTAAACTGCCGCTTTTATTTCACAGATGAAGGTTAAACCGAACGATGCAAGTGTTCAAATGGTTTAGTCTATTTACTGAATAAGTTAAATAATATGAATGCATTTGGGTTCCAATGGAACAAGTGTACTCTTGTTTTACAACTGATTGTTAACTGCAATATATGAATGCATAATTCATTCATATAGTCATTTATTGTTTCACAGCTATCAAAGAAAATCCCAAGGTAAGTTTAAGTAGTTTTAATGAAAGTAAATAATGAAGTATCGACAAGAGAACCTCTTCAAGCATGTAAACGAAGATAGCCAATGCCTCGTCAAATGTTGACGGTGTTAGGAAACTAGCATTTGATGACTAAAGATAAAGGACATCGGTTTTCGATCATGGACGGTAAGTCCAATCAATCTTATGGCCCGTCAGCATAATCAGTAGCCGATTTGACCGGGCCAGAAATCAAGATATGTATATCCGTAAGTTATGAATTTTTCCTCGTATATAACTATCTATGTTATATGAGTTATGCGCTTTGAATTATGTCAACGCCTCGCCTTTAAAAATGGATCATAACTCCATACGTCAAAGTATTAAGGCAAGATAAAGAATACGCTGATATATTATAAGCGGATTTGTCCATCCTCGACATAGTAAGTATACGTTATTGCCGATATATTACGCGTGTATCTCAGCCTCGGAGAATCACGCTATCGATGATGCGTGATCTCGACGTTGTCGGTTTATCAAGATGGTTTCATAGCCCGAATAAAGAAAGTCGTGCATGCTTGGGCGACACGCTTCCATTAAGCATTCGCATCAGAGATCATGTAGACAAAGGAATCAGAAATAATTCATAGCCGAGTATCGGAAATCACGTTATTGGTTTACGACATGTACCACGCGAGCTTGTCAGAATAATTCATTTACTGGGCTTTAAATGAACGTGATTACATAAACTTAACGCTCAACTACGGTAATTGTAATTACTAGCTCCAAGTTCTCACTTATACTCTGATTTATGCTAGATACTTGTGATCCCACGATAATCGGTGGTATAATAATAATGGTCAATTATATTATTATATCGACTTACTGTCTGGAGAGCCTGTGGGCGTCACACATATACAAATTTCGACGCTGAATTATATTTCATGTATAAAATTAAACCGCATTTGCTAAATTAAGAGTCATCAGAATCAACTAATATTCAATTGGAAATTTTAAGCATCGATAATGTAAAAATATAAATTGATAAACCCGAATTCAATTAATTAGTCAATTAAATTAATTCTATAGCTTAATACTGCTAAGAATCCTCATAGTTACTAATAATAACTTGTTAGTGTTTTCTTAATTTACTTAATGGTTTAACTAAATTAAACGAGTCACCATTAAACTATCTCGGTCGAGATTTTAGGTCGAATTCTTACAAGGTTAGGGAAAGTATATTAGGTTTTTTTTCAAGATGAAAAAAAAAAAACCTAGCCACCTTTTCTTTCCTCCATATGTATCGAAAATATCAAGTGGAATAATTGAAATTCTTTCCTTGATTTTTCATCCAATTCAATCCATGTTCTAGCAAGACGCAAAGCGAATTCAACCCCCCTCCGCTGACTAACTGTAGGCACTACAATCGAGCGCCAAGAATCGGATTTACCGGGTCTGAAGTTACGGAAAGATTGTCGATAGCTTCCATCGGGAATCTCCGTGACGCTTTTTCCGTTTTATTTAGTTCATAGTTTAAACACATAATCGATCCTGCATAAAAAATATATTGTCAAGCTAAAGTTTTGAATCAAGTTTGCATATTTTCTCCAACACTTAACACCACGTGTCCATAACAAACCCAAACTCCCTCCCTTTCGGCCTTCAAGATCAACAATAAGAGCATTAGGCATCCTCACCTCCTTTGACAACATCCCACCTTATTATTCCAAAGTTTAGTCTCAATCAAGCAAGACCAAACAGGCTTTTTAAGAGTCACTAACCCGCTAAATGACCGAACTCCCCGGGTGGCCCAAACCACGAGAAGTCTCAAATTAATATACTTTCATGACGCTCAAGCGAGGTCACACCGCAGTAACCCGTGTCTGAACTCCTCTAATCTATTCTCCAAAAGAGGAGCTTTCCTTAAGAACCTCATCATCCTTACGGGTGGATGATGCTTTCTAACCTTATTATTTTGAAAGAGCCCCCTTTAACAATCATCCCCCACTAGACGAACTAGAAAGAGTATCTTCAATATCGTAACTGTCGGGCAAACATTATGAAAAATCAAAAAATTTAATGGCCCCCATAAATCCCCCTTTTATCGCTATCCGTGATGAGATTTCCGACATCAATGTGTACGCGATCCTAATTGATTGGGGAGTAATCGCTTCTCATTAATCTAGGTCAATCGGGGGTCCAAAGAAATCTCCTTTCCATTTACCGGAATAACATTCACTCCAATCGAGTAACCGCCTCCTCATCAATCTCCTCCTTATTCAATGCCATCGAGTCACCTAAATTTGAATTTTGAAAGTTCAAATTTGTCTTTCCAAAGTGGTCAAACCCCTGGTGGGTACTCCGGTGTCCCCCACCTCCTCAAACCACCATACCCGACGAATACACCTTTCTCGCTCCTCCTCCCAAGAAATGCCACGATTATCCTTTCCGCCCATCTACAAGCCCGAACTCTATTCTCGATTTCTCAATCGGAGCTTTGATCCAAAGTGACCATGTAATTACATTGTTGTTAAGTGAGATACTCTCTTCCGCACACTTAGGACATCACGGAGCAAGTGTATCCTTATCACCACAATGGAAATTTCATAGATATGAAGACGTTTTTATGCCAAATAACCCGCGCCTATCACCTCCCCCACCTGGAAATTAACCAATCTCCTAATGGGTTGAGTAACATTCAAAATTGCCTTTGCACGGAAGAACTTCTTTTCGCCTTTATCCTTTCGCAATTCCATTACCTCGCAGACTCAACAAAGCGAAGAGAGGATAGCCACAAATAACCCTTTAGTGTAAAAATTTAAAAATAAGTCCTCGATTTGAAACTGCACTTGCAATCATCAAAATTGGCCTCTACCAGATCCAATCCTTTAGCCCAATTTCGCATAACCACTAAATGATTATCAAAACACCACGGGCCATTGCCCATAATCCGCAACTTTTCCTCAATAGATGGGAAGAAAATATGGAAAATCACCTAAATCCCTAAAATCTAATATCCCACAAGCCCACGCCGGCATACCAGTTGCAAAGTTATGTAAACCGACACAAACCCCGCTTTAGAGCTTGGATATCGGTACGCCGCACCGGCCTCACATTCAACCACTCCATCAATCAGATCCTCCTCCTCCATAACAACCGGTTTTGCTTCCTCCTCAATCAATGAACACTTCATTAAACTTTTCAAAATCTTTATATCCATGTCGGAAAAACAAGATTGCAAATCGTACAGAAGTAATTGAATGTGTAAGAAAAAATAGCTTAGAAAACGATGAGAATGTCCATCTACACCACTATGGTATAAATAGTCCTTCCACCTACCAGCCCCTTCTCTCCAATCATAAAAGCAAATCCATATCATAACATCGAAATATACTCTCCACAACTAGAGGAGATCATGATAGCTGATACGCCCTAACCTCGTTGTATCATACGTTACTCTAGTGCAAGAGATCAAGTAGCCAATTAAATTGGTTTTGGATCCTCCCCACCATATCCAGGAAATCAAAAATCACCAAGAAACGGAGATCCAAATCATAAATTCATATCAGAAAACAATCTCCACAATGACGCATTAAATCGTGAATTTAATCAGGAGTATAGAACGCTGGATTCTAATGGAGAAATATTAATCTAGAGAGAAAATTTTTCTACAGAGATTCTAGAGAGAAAATAATAAAACATCCAGAACCACCTCTTTCAATGACTTTATCCAATTTCTTAATCCCTTTCAAACCTTCATATGTTGAGCCGAAAATATTCCCTTCATTTAATTTTGGTCCAATGCTTTTGCACGCCGGACAGCTAACTGCTTTATGACACCTTTTAAATTATACTAGAAAGAGATCTAAAGTAATCTAAAGTGAACGATTAACAATGCCGCTTGGATAATATTAACTTTAACTAGGCGATTACATTATACCCATTTTGAAATAATAATTTTGGGAAATAATGTAGCGATATCCTGTGAATTCAGATAATCTATTTTTCTGTGTAAATAAATTTTTAATCCAAAAAAGGTAAATTTACGCATATTATCCTCCATTTACCTACATTTATCCAAATGGACTATTAAAAGTAGACTTATATCTATGTTGTTGGTTGGTTGGGGAAGGAAGACTAAAGGTAAATGAAGTTTAGGGCTCAAGCCCATTTGGCTGGACAGAGGGACGAGAAGCATTTGTAATATCAATAAGACATGTTTCAATTCGTGATCCCGTCAAGTCGCGGCCATGATTGGATTCTCGCTCTGTGTGTTGCAACCTTGTAACTATTTTTATATATTGAATGATTTTCTTTTTTGTTGACATTTTAAATTGGAAAGATAGGCCTGAGAAATTGCAAAAAATAATAAAGATAGTGATTTAATACCTTAAACTGAACATACTTCATCCTGGGATGAACGTGAAGTAAATCCATTCAAACGTCGACGCCTTTATCTAATAATCGAGGCTCCTGATTCTCTATAACATTATCACACAAGATTCTCCTCGTTACACTTCTCTATCTAATGATCATTTTTTCAAACTTTCAAACATGATCCCTTATCAAATCATATTTATATCGATATATACTACTATATCAAATTCAAAATAATCACATTTACGCTTAAATAATTGTCATTTATGCTTTAAAACATAAAACAATCATATTTATATTTGAACCGTTATACACACCAAAACAGTATAGCTTGGCTTAAAAGGCAATAAAGTATAAAACAGACCCATATAAAAGGATGTAATCTCGGAAAAGGAGAACCCTAATTTCCTAATTCCCTAATTGAGAAACTCCTAATACCTAATTTCGAAAAATGTTGATAGGGTGCACAACTCTGGTAGTGAAAGTAGAGAACGACGATATTTTACGCGATTGCCAGGAAATATACAAAACATATGAAAGTGAATTGGACGAGGACGATGATTTAATCCACCTCCCAGAATGGCCAACTTTTGATCTTCCTCCTCCTTCTCCTCCTCCCGATATTCAGGTATTTTTTCAAATTTTGATCATTTTTATTACTATTACTAATACTTTTGTTATGATTCCTTTAATTTGTGTTCAGATACAAGTATTGGAATTACCAACTCGTTTATCTAAGGAGCATCAACTGCCACTTTCAGATACCGTTATTCTTGTTGGTGAGGGCACCTTATGTAGCAAGGTTTTCGCTCTCGATACGCGTACTTGTAATTTGTATTTTGTTTTGACCAAGCCACGGAGGTTAAAGGATAAGGTGATCTCTCGCAGCGGGTATGCTGCCGTCGGGGATAAATTATACTTTCTCGGCTCGGGTCATTATCCTGATCGCAGATTGGTTAATGAAGTTATCGATTGGGCCAATACTGACCATATTGATGTCGAGGCTTATAACCTCCGCACAAAAGAATGGGACAAAAATATCACCAAGCTCAACTGCCCAAAGCCATTGCCCGTTGTTTTTGTGTATGACAGAAAGTTTATGCACTCGAAGGGCCTGTCACCTATCCTCAGCTGTACCATCCTGCATCGTTTGAATTGCTAGATACCAGGAATAATACCGATTCTGCTTGGACTAGGCTTGAAAGTCTACCAATTTGGCTTCAAGGTATTTGTACAAGCATCCTTCACACCAAAAAGGAACTTTCTATCTCAAGTACCATGGTCCATCTACCTTGTTGTTTAAATTTGATCTCAGTTCCGGTAAATGGACTCCTATTTCTTCCGAAAACCTTGAATTGTACCCAGTTGCTCAACTTTTGGATCGGATTCCATATGATAGTTTTATTGGGGCCTGTATCGCAGAGGACTGCTTATTCACCTATGAGACTGGTTGGTTCGGGAACCCCGAAATTGTTTACTATGACCTGGATGATTATATCATCAACCCAAAAGGGGAGAGGATTGATTTGTCTGATATGTTTGACGGGGGCTATAACTTCGTAAATGGGTCCTCAACTGGCCACTTGAATTACTTGAGAGATGACAAGTTTTCTTTGGTTATCAACTCTTTTGCTAATAGAACCTGTGTGGTCTGGGCTGTGTGCTGCTGCACTTTTGAGTTAAGAAAGGTTCCCACAAGGAAAACAGATCCCCGAGTATCCAAACAACCAAGACTCTCTAAGTTTAGTCCGAGACTGATCTGTTGCAAAGCCTACCAGGTTCCCGAGAATGTTACGCTTGAATTCTGCCAGAAACTGTAATATTCACTTCCTCTTTACATTTGCAATTCTACTTCTACCCCCTCTTTTGTCCAAAAAGTATCAATAAAACCTCTGACAGAAGAATATCTTTTATATGTTAATTGTTGTTTGATTCTCGCTAATTGACATAATTATATATACCCACCCTACTATATATCAGATTCATTGATTTGCGGTTCTATTAGTGCTACTTCATTGTGCTTGCTCATTTGCCTCAACTGCTCTATTATACATTGGTGAATTACTATGACAATATGTATTGTCGAAACTAATGATGTTCCACAATTTAGTTTCCTTGCATATTTAGGTTGATGCTAATATTATTCATTTTTCGTTAACTAGTAACTCTATTTTCTGTTGGTTTTTGCAGCCAGTAGGAATGGAGGCAATTAAGGTGAACAGTCATATTTTGCATCCAGTTGGTTAATATGTGAATTCGGCACTCAGTGTAGTAATTAAGGCAATGGAGACGACTCTTGGGTGTTGTAGCCTGTGGGACTGCAGTCTCTCATTAGCTTTTAGATTTTGTATGGAACTTGTATCAGTCCAGTGATACTCTCTATTTATCCTACTTCTGCATACCTACAAAAGGGTAACAATAGCTAATCAATCAGGATTACTATCAAACTCATTGCTAGTTACATGCAATACTATTAAATGTACCTCCAAATTAAACAATTGAAGCTCAACTATTATCAGTGAACTACTTGTCACTCCAGCATAGTCAATTTTTTTTAACTTCTATAGATAATTGTGATGATTTCAAGTGTTGCGAAATTATACTAAACTGGTAAAAAATTTTTCTTAAATCTAGTAGCGAAGTTCGAACCGTCAATCTATAGTTTGATCTTATAAGTGATTGTCTAAGTGTTCTAACCACTGTATCAAACCCCATCCAACAAATCGAGTTTACTTTCAATGGCACAACCTTAATTTGAGGGAACAACCCCGAAATTTGACATAGTGATACCTATTTTATCTCAGAAAGAAGATCCAATTTTGTGTTTTGATGGTTTTGTATATCTTATGTACCAACAGATAATATTTTATTCATTAACAGTGCTTAAAGCGTCATGAATATCATTTGAGCTGGGCCGGGCTTACCCATCACCCAACTTTTCAAATAATCTTATTTCACTCATCTTTAATACTGATGACAAAAATGGTTCTTTTTCCAGAAATCTCACATTCTCAGCAACATTCCGGCTAATCACGCCGACTAATTAACGTAATTGTAGAATTCAGTTCTGATTAATTTTAAAAATCGTGGTCAGTGGACAAAATCGCATTTTCCTAGCCAAACCCTAACCCCGACCCCCAAATCGATTATAACTCAATTGTAGCGACAGTTATTATGGAGATTCGAAGGATTTTCATCAATAGAAGTTTAAAACCAAATGAAAAATATATAATTATTTAGTAAATAATGCAAACTAATATCTACTGAATAGACGGTGCACTAGGTATTGAATCTTCTTTTCAAAGTTAGTATAAAGTTAAGTGAACTGATTACTCTTTTTATTTTTTGATTTTTTTTAAATTTAATTAACATTTGAATTTACTTAATTACTCCTTTAATTAAGACGCACCTATAGACGATAACGAATCATAAGCTTCACTTTAAAAATTAACTTCTGTGATCATTTTGTCATCAATTTGAAGTCAAATACTTTTAAAAGCTCATTCCGGAAAAGCAAAGATAGAATCTGAACCCGACTGAAAATAAAGGATTACATGTACTTTATCCCCTATTATTAAATATTACAATTATCAATTAATTTAGTTGTTCAATTTCAACAATTAAAAACTAAAGTGCATTTAGCTCAATTCAGATTGTTCCAACCTTCTCTAAGACGTTAACTTATCAAAGTGATCAATTAAGTATTTAAGTTTTTTAATTTTGACAATTGTAAATTAAAACCAGACAAAATCTTTCAAGACATGTGAAAATAGTCCAATACAGAGTAGGAACTAATAATAGGATTATATCTTATTTTACCTCATTTTGGAGCTACCTTACACCTTCTAAATAAGAGAATCAAAGTTTGTAGTTTCATAGTATACTAACATGCCATCCACGTATATGTGTATAATACATTCAGAAAATATGACAATTGCAATTACGGATTGTGTGTCACTAACATTATCCGTGTTAGTTCGGTACTAGTCAGTAATCGGGTCCGAGTTTCGTTAACCCAACCCGAATCGTTAACAGCTTTACTGCAGTGCAGTGCGAACTAATCTTTCAGAGACACTTGAAGTCAATATCTGCTTATTTTAATACTCCGTAATTCAATTGAATCTTTAGTAGAAACGAAAACAAAGCAAATATGACTTTTAACAAGTAGTAAATGAAACTATAAAATTTAATGGTTTAGAAATAGAAAGAAGTCCTTTTGATGCATATCTAAGAAAAGAAGGTTGAGCAACAATCCTTCTGGTAGTCAGTGGCATCAATTGTTAAACAATACTTGCACAGATTACATAATGAAAACAAAAAGAAAAACTCCACTGCACTGAAATACTGAAAACCACAGAGCGAATAGCCAATCTTGAATTCTTCTACTAAAGTCTTGATGTGAGAGTTGAGGAAGCTCCAAAACGCCTTCCTACATCAATAGACGAAGGTTCAAAAAATCTTAAGGAAACAAACACGAAACTGAACAATCTCTTTTGCTAGTGACAATATCCATCAACAACAATTAATATACGGAGTAGTAAAGATGGATTTAAGTCTTAATTTGGAGCAATAAGATGGACATTTATTATAGTAACAAAAGTAAATACCTATAACACCTTGCCTATTTGAACCATAGACCTTCAACTGTCCCAAGGTAGAGAAAAAGTGTCAATAACTGTAATACAATAATGGTTTAACATCAATGAAAATATTAATACCTTGATGAAAATTATTAATGATAAGTATTTCCACGACTGTAGGAAGATACAGAGGAAACATAACATGCAAATAATCTTCAACCTCAACCATATCAATTGTTTTTCCAAGTGCAACCTTCATGAAAAAGATGGATATTAATTGTGTATATTAATTGAATAAACAATACTTAACAATGTGTAAAAATTAAAAACTTACATCCAAATCTGTAGCATGATTCAATGCATGTCTCATCAAATCAAGAACTCCGAGAACGGAATTTTGAATAAAGGGAAGACTTTTTCTGGCATACTTATGAGTTCTCTTAAATCCGGACCGAACTATACCGAATCGCGGTAGTGACGTCAAAGCTCGTCCGGCATGTGCGTAACGCACGCTCGTCCGCCGCCGTCTGATTTCGCAAACATTAAATTCTGCCCGAGCTTTGAGACTGCAAGTTTTTTTGAATTATAGTTCGATCCGATTCGTCCTGGTTTGCAAACCGCTCGCAGCCACGCTCGATCCGTCCGATATATATTGTTGTGAAAATTAAAATACGTGAATTGATAATCCTATTCCCTACATTACAAGTCCCTAGCGCTTTTGATTGTTTTAATATTACAAGCTCAACACAAATGCACTATTACACAATAAATAATTCTTCAAGTTCGACGCGCAATTTTCTTGCTCTTAGAGTTGGGTGGCCTCTCGCTGCTTTTTGGCGCTGACGGTGGAACCACAGGATCAGCTCATTGTTTGCTTTCTTTTCGTAAGTTTTGTGAAGAGATAACATCTGGTGGCAACGAATCAAACAAATAACTAAGAAACAATTTATGTGCAACTTTTAAATTAAGTAGGCAATAGTTTATAGCAACTGTGACGACAGTAAACTCATTATAAAGTAACCTCAGAATTGGGCTCCAAAAGACGTGGGAAATCGACTTCCGCTTCATCATTTTTCCATATTTATACATTATAGGCAAATGTAAATTATAGTCATTGGTCAAGATGCACAACTAAAAGTTACTGCATGTATGTAAGGCGTAAATCAACGCATGTAAAAGCAATGCTTATACTCGCATAAGAAATCGTATAGTTTTAATCATCATTCAAGCATTATAACATGAATAGTCAAATTCCAACTACACAAAATATTTCATTAATCCGCAACAAATCGAACTAAGCAAAATGACAAGATCACAATTCCATCACTTTGATAGGCAAATGTAACGAGTAACAAAGAAATGAGCAAAGTAAATACCTGGGCGATCGAACATGCGCTTTGATTGCCACAAGCCCACAATTGATAAAGTAAATGTAAATTATAGGCAATGCCATTGGCAACAATGAGAGGCAAATAAAAATATAAGCTGGAGTAGGCAAGAAATGATAGGGCAATGGGCTTGATAGCAATAATGATAGCAACAAACAAAGGGTCGTAATTATATTACTACCGTTGATATTGTTCCCTCATTTCATATTCTTTTCTCAAACTCCAACCTTAACAGATCATCATTTTCCTAGCAAACTGCATTCATAAAGATGAATATAAGTTGGCTAGTGCTGTAGAATCGACAATAGAATATAATAAGTAAGAAAAATGTAATAGAAAAAAATAGAATAGAAAGAGAAAAAACAATGTGTAGCAGAATAAAAACATGATAGAATGAGAATAAAAACATAATAGAAAACATAATACAAAAAATGTATTGTATGATAGGCGAAAAAGTTAAGAGAAAACCATCAAGACTACACAAAAAAATGTAAAAGAAAAACGTAATATAAGTAAAATACATCACCTCTTTATCACTGGACCTATAAGCCTCCTTAATCCAATCACCACCACAATAAAAAAGTGTTTCAATAGTGTCTCTCCTCATCAAGCCCTTTATCAATTACCCTTCCACCTCAAAGACCGGCGTGGACTCGTGGCTAAATCGGCTGGTGGATAGAACGACAAGCATATCCATTTCCATTTTGATAACACTTGTATTTACTCCTCATTTCCTTCCACCAAGCTTAAGGCATCAAAATTCTCAACAAGAGGATATCGGACTTCCCTCAAAATACAACTCTGTGATCATTTTTTTTCTCTACCCTCATTCTCATCCTGTCACATAAATTCATGAAATCTTTGCTTGAAACAACGGAAGAAGCGGCCGCTTTCAAATAGGACTCAGAAGAATCAAGCCCTTTCCTTTTATCCCCATATATTATAAAAAGATAATCGCCAAACAAGTCGCAGGAAACATTGCTTGACCTTTCCCATCTTCTTCAAAATCATATGGATACATTATCTTATAAGCAAACTTAATCATTCCCATTTTATATCTAGATCAAGAATTGTCCCAAAAAGAGATCATACTTAATCCTGCAAGATTTTCATATTTATGGACATTCTCACGTACCCATGTTTTGGTATGTGCTTCTTTACTAGCTACATCAAGTCAAGATTTAGCAATTCTTTGATTCTTGATAACCTCCCAAAAACAGATTGACAAAATAGTAATTAACCACTATCAAGATTTGGTCACATCAAGAAATATTTCAAGAAACTCACAAACTTCAAAGAATCTCTTCCCACTGTAAGTCGTGATGACGTAATTTTGCAAAACCATCATCATCCTCAAGATATTTATGAAAAACACCGCCTATAAGCATAAAGTGCTAGTTCAATATAACATATGCATTATTCCTAGTGTCGTTTGTCTAACACTGTTCTATTAAGGCAACTTCAAATTGATTCTATGTTCATTAAAAAGGAGCTTTAGTCTATTTTCTAATCTAAAATATTTCACTCTCTCTAACAATATCAATAATGTAATCAATTTCCTTCAAACCATCCCTCACCAACAAGTTGCCATGGTGAGCACAACATCTAACACGGAATAACTTACCATCTAAAACAAGATTTGAACGGAGATCGCGGATCCTTCTTCGTAATAAAGAATACAAGAATCATTTGCGTACATTATCAACAAATACAAGAATCTTATCACCGATCCCAAACACATTACGCATTTCGGTGGAACTTCTTTGCCAACGCAGCCCATCGCTGAGCTGGTATACCGACAAAAGAGCGAAACTTTTTTGTAAAGCACTTCTATCCACATAATGACGTTAAATTAATTCTCATATAACCACCTCTTTGAACACCGCACTCACCAAATAACTGTTGTCAAACTTACTCCATTAACCTTTTACTCAAAATGTTTATAAAGTCTGCTCTTCTCCAATTCATAAACAAAGAAACACTCTTTCTTACTACATATCTACCGATCTTTTTAATAAGCGGAGCTGTGAGGCCCTAAGAAACTCATACACTTTATGTTCAACAATGTTAAAACGGGTACGAGCCGTAATCATATGGGCAAATTAATCTTTTCACTTTCTCAAAACTAAAAATGAACGTATTCACCGAACTATCACCATCGAAAGAATTACACCACGAATCGAAGTTTGAATAAGAGACTTTACCATTATCTTCATTGACTTTCTTAGGAAACAACTTCGCACGGTAAGCTATACGATTCTCTCAAGTGTCCTACCAAGTTTGCGATTGCCATTTTTGTACAGATAAGTTTACCGCAGCCAGACATTTGCTCATTTTTTTTCCAGTGGGCAAGATCACTTCTTTAAATGATCCCAAGCCACCCACCTTTCTAGGATCAGTGAGTGCCTTCACCGGAAGATCCTCGCAACTCACCAGCCAGACATTCCAACTCGACCACCTCATTTGAGCCACCAGGAGATTCCCCCTTTTTACTTTCAGAGTCCGATTCAGTACCCTCCCCCATTTCAATATCATCATTCAAAGCGGATGTTTGGCTCCCAGGAATCCTACATAAGAATATGCTCATCAGCTGACAAAATGAAAATATAAAAGTATACCACTACAAATTTACGTAAAACCTTTAATTATGTTCAAATCCCCAATTTAATCAAACCCTAATTGAATTAAACTAGGAAACCCTAATTATTTCCAAACCCCCAATTTAATTAAACCCTAATTGAGTTAAACCCTAATCAATTAAACAAGAAAATCCTCTACCATTTCCAAACCCCCAATTTAATCAAACCCTAATCAGACAAACTGTGAAACCTTAATTATTTCTAAACCCCCCACCAAATTAAACCCTAATCGAATAAAACCCTAATTAAATTAAACCATTTAAACCTTTAATTAATTTGGGGTTCCCCAATTTAATTAAACCTCTAAATTAATCGAACCTTTTAATTAACTTAACTAGGAAACCCTAAGTATTTTCTTTAACCCTCAATTTTATTAAACCATAAACCCTTATCAATTAAACCACAAAACCTAGTTTATTTCTAAAATCGAAAAAGTTCTCAAAACTCAAGATCGAAAAGTCAAACTCAAAACTCAAATCGAGAAAGCTCAAAAAACTCAAGATCCGAAACTCAAATCACAAAATCTAAAAGTCAAAACTCAAGATCCAAACACAAACTCAAACTCAAAGTCAAAAATCAAACTCCAAAACCAAAAACTCAAAAACTCAAAGTCAAAAACTCAAAGTTAAAACTCCAAAGCTCAACAATCGAAACTCAAGATCCGAAACTCAAACTCAAAAACTCAAAGTCAAAAACACATATATTTCAAGTTAAAACATACAATTTAACCCCAAAAAAAAACAAACCAAGACTCAAATCAAACATGCAAGCATACCATCAATAGGAATCTAAACCGAATCAAGAGTGGGGGGTTCAATCGACATCCGGTAATATTAAAAAAGGAAAGGACACCTAAGTTCACACAGAGTCGGAAACCCGGGGACCCGGAAACGACTCAAAAGTGGGGGGGGTCTGCAGGCAGGCTCAGCAGTTGCAGAGGATCTGTAAACCCAGGCTGTGGGTTTTAAAGCGGTGGTGGATTTTAGGTACTGCATGGTGGCTGGCGCCGGCGCTGCAGGCCGGGGCGGGGAATATAATGCTGCAGCCTTATGGGGAGTGAATAAATGCTGCAGGGGCCGGGGATAAATGGACCGGATCAACTATTTCGCATCAAGCCGGGTCCGGTCCGTCGAGAACTTTAATTTTAACGCTACGCTTCAATGCTTCGCAGCGCGAACCGAGCAACGGTAGCCGAACTATTTCGAGCCGAATAACGCGAATCGAAATCCAATCTATCTGCCTCGCCACGTGCCTACCGATGAGCATTTCTAACCTCAAAGTAAGATTCGCAGCCTCCAAAAAAGCGGTTACTTTGACGCATGATATTGAATATCTTCCGAGCGCGAATAAGGCCTAAGATGGTTTGCTAAAAACGCCCCGATGTCCTCAAGATCTTAAGGTGGCGGTTGACATTTTAAGTAGCTTCCTGTGGCAATCATGTATTGATGTATGACAGAAATGACAGCACCAAATCTACCCGAGTGATACAAACAAGGATGATTGATCACGTACTGCCAGCTAAATCTATACTATTAATAAAATTGATTAGATATAAATTGTGTCGTTAATACTAAATAATTAACTACAAGAATGAAACTTACGAAATCCTGTAGCTCGCCTCGATATAAAGAATCGTGTGTTTTATATCCGTGGCATTTTTCTCGTGCATCACTGATTTAAAGCATCAATCACCTGACAAATCTTTTCCATGTAGTGTCAATTTATCAAGAATTTTTTTACTTTCATCAAGCCGGCTTTTAATTTCCATCGTGAGTGGCGTCACGATGGAGATCACGGCGTCGCCGTTAGAGTTCTAGTACGGTTAAGCCGTCAGTGACTTCCATCGTGAGTATAAATACTTAATGATGGTGGAAAAAAGGTAGAATTTTGAGGCGGTTTTGGACTCTTTGTTACCTATTTCGATCAGTTTTCAAATGTGTTTCTTTCCTATATATCGGGTGTTCTTTCTTACATGTTTTCATCACAAAATTAACATACAAAAACAACTTTCTGTAGAAAATATATTATCAACTATCATCAATACTATCAGCTGGCGCTATATCGGTATCATCAAGCTTATAAAAGATTACTCAATCGGTTGCTCTAACTCGAGCAGAATCAGAACAATCTTCCTGGGCTGATTTTAGTGGATTTTGGGCAGCAGAATGTGATCTACTTTCACATCGGTGTAACCTCGTATAAATTTTGTGTCGCTGGTTTTTCCTCAAGCACTTACTTCTATCGTTATCATTGTTTGTTTAGATTTGTGATTAGATTTAGCCTATAATCACAACATGTAGATCTTAAAGTTGGTAGCTGATAACTTTTCATATTTGATGTTGAAGAAACAAACGTCACTTTTTTCATTTTTTAGTACAATAATATTTTGATACTCGACATTTGTTATGATGCTTCCGTCCATGTAGACAGTCATGAATCTGTCTACTACATTCCTACATCAAACAAATTGACTATTAATTTTTGAACACAAATTAAATCAAGAACAAAATAGGAACAAATATGATACGAACTTCAGCACTTGACAAGCATGATTCTGAAGTCTATACACTCTTGGAATAGATGTTGCACCAGGTATTGAAACTTCTTTGATGCAGGTGTTATTAGTCGTTATAACTGTCTGCATGCAAAGATTCCTGCAGAATATTATTCAGTGCTAAATTAAATTACGTTAGAATACATATTGCTAAACCAAGCATTTAAACTAAACCGAATCCAGAAAAGTTTGGAAAGAACTCTCGAGATATTTTCACATGACCCCCACGAGACTTTCTTATACTCTATCCAAGGCCTTTGTCATCATCACTCTCATCTTTTCTTTTTCTTTCTATGGCCGACCCCTTCCCCTTTTCTTTCCCTCAAAATTTTCTTCAATTTTCTTCCCTTTTCATTCGGCTGAGCCTTTCTTTGGCCCTAAAATCTCCCTTTTATAGCTTTCCCCTTGTCATTCTCTCACATGTCGAGTAAGAAAAGTTCGAATCTTTGGAGTATTCTCCTTTAGCTCGGTGGATATTGACTTTTAATTCGGTTTTGACTTTTGAGCTCAATATTTATTATGTTATAGAATTGCCATTTGCTTGGGATTAACGTATAAGAGGTGATAATGATCGATTTGATGCATTTAAATTGTTGAGGATTATAGTTAACTTTGTTGACTTTTTTTCTAAACGGGTTTTAAAATGATAAGTGTACTCGTGGACTTTATTTAGATTTTTCGAGGTCGAGTGAAGCTTCGCGATTAAGCGATTGTAACGCTCTCTGGACATTACAAGTTTGTAAGCTGGATACCGAGTTCATTCCGAGATTAAAAGATGGTTTAAAATGCCATCATTACTGTTAATATCGAACGCAGAATTTCGAACCAATAATCGAACTCGATCATTAATAGGAGCGTCAAGCGAACTCAAGTCGAACAAGCGCAGGTGGGAACTTTGCTTCGGTTATTTTGGGGATATCGATAATAGATTATATATATAGGTAGAATGTTATATTACTAGTTGCGTTATAAGTCGAATTATAATTTCGAATGTTTTATACGATCATGGAAAGGTCTCGGGCTGTCACATCACATGGAGATTTTATTTAGCTAGCCGAGGCGAGTATCTATCTCACGGGTGTCGATTAACTATTTGATTACTTGGATATGTGTATGCGCTGCCGGCTGAGTCGCTATGCCAGTTGTATTCCATGAAATGTACGTGTTTTAAAAGCGAGCCGCCGAGTCGACAGGGAAGAGTTGTATACGAGCTGACGTTGTCACCGAGTTGTTCATCCCCGATATTCATTGCCTCTAAAGATTTATTCGGTGAGTTGCCTCTACCTAAATGTATTTATTCGGGTGATTGCTTCGCACTGCTAATACCGCATAGCTTATGCCGACGAGCATAAGTTTCTCCCCGCAGTCGAGGTTGATTATATGCGCATTAGTAGTAGAAACCCCTAATTTATATCGAGTCAGATTATTAGACGGCGAGTTGTCAAGTCGATGAGCCTGCTGAAATGATATTATCATTGTTGATACTATTGCTGTTGCCGAGTCATACTTACCGCTGAGTTGGTCGGGTTGCCGAAGCTGCCTAGTCGCTGAGGTCAGCGTGTCGCCGCTGTCGCGCCGGATGTAGTGCGTCGACTGGGTCGCTGCGGTTGTTACGCTTTTCGAGATATACGTGATGCTATCGTCGATTGCCACTATTTTGGATAATTCTCCCCAAGTAGAATTTACGACCATATGAAAATGATAATGAAACTGCTGACTCTTGGCATTAAGATCCTAAGTTGAATAATATCATATACCACTTATCTATCGTGACGCAATATTAATTCCTTTGATACACTATTGCGTGATTGGAAGCTTGATTTCATTCTTGAGATATATATTCACTAAGCTTCTAGCCTACACCCTATTCACATGTGGGCGCAATTTTATCACAGTCGACAGCCGCCATTGTTTTTCACTGCTCTTCGGTGTTTGAAGAGTTTAAATATCCTCAATTTTATTGCTGATTGTGGTCAGTTGGTCTGAAAGCTGTTATTTTGAGATACTCTGTTGTTGTAGGTCAGTCAGATCGCATTCTCCGGAGTTACGCTGTAATGTCAAGTTGGCCGACATGCGGTTGTGAGGAATACCACCACGGATCATTTTTCTTTAAAAAGTGTCATTGGGTTATATTGTATATTATTTTGCTAAAAGTTGTTTCAAGACAAGTTAAAAATCGAAGCCAATCCATCAATTCCACATCTTGGCCCGCGATTTCAGATTTATCTTCTAAATCTCGGTGGCTGCATTTAATTCTAAGTGTCGTTACAATTTTGCATCGAGCTGGTTTCATATTCTTTTCAAAGTGTCTTTGTGGTGTCTGGTCCTGGTTGTGGTTTTGAGTTGTCCGTTGAGTCTTTTTCTCTCGGGAGTCTAAGCCTTTCTTTCGCTGAGACTGCCGGTGATGCCACCAAGAGCCGGGAGACGCTAGTAGAAATGACCTCGCGCAGCCGGACGCGCTGCGGTAAAACCGAGGAGTACTAGAGGCGGAGCAAAGAGGTGCCTACCTGCCGGTGGAGTCAGAGGGCGAGCCGAGCCTAGCCAGCTGAGCAACAGAGTCTTGTACACCCCGATGTTCCGTTTCTGACTCGCTGGCTGGCATGAAAGCGCAGCCATGTAAGAATTTGGGACACGCAAGAGCGGTAGCGTCCAATGAGGCCGATGCTTAGAATAGTTTCGTTGACTGCCCGAGGAGATCCCCAAAGTTTCTTCTAGAGTGGTTCACCGATTGATTTTTTATCGGAAGTTCATTAGAGATTTGAGGATCATTTTGAGCCCAATGGTATTGAAAAGGGAAATTGTGGTCGTTCCGCCACCGATGCATCGCATTTGTGGCGCCGTGATCATGGCAACCTACCCGCCATCCTCGATCGCCAGAGGAGCAGACCGGCACTTTGGAGCGCCAGGGCGCTCGCAGAGAATTATTGTACGAAAGTACCCATACGGTCGCTTTCTGGGAGGATCTACCTTGTTGGACTCAGGTGATCATCTCGAGGAGCATTTATGCGCTTTAGTGAGTTATGCCGCATGCTTCTCCAAATTGCATTAACCACAGGAGCGTAGGATTCTCAGATTCCGAGACGGGTTGATATGAGATTCGCCACCATATATCTGAAGACTTTCTACCACCAGCCTTTAAATGAAGCCGTAGGAACGCCGCATCGGCAGAGTGTGAGATGGAATTGGCGAGCCCGGCCTTGCAGTATTTAAGAGGTACCATTGCGAGGCAGTCGCACCGGTGGATCATCCAGTTCGAGGTTCCGCAGGATGTAATCTTCGTGCCACTCGCCCACCTCGTGAAGTCGCTTCAAAGGCAATCTGCCGCCTTTGTGCTATTCCGTACCTTCTTCTTTACCGGTATGTTTGTTAGATCTGTGGATCTCGCAGCCGTGTTACCGTAGTTCCGAGCTGCATTCGATATTTCTTGCTATGGGCGTACGCCGTAGGGATGCGTGGATTGGTAGTGAGTAGATGATTTGGCTCGACGCCGCGCAGCGCTGGACATACGGTAGACGTTCCCATTATTCCCGAGCGGGCGAGCTAGTACATTATCACCAAGATACCGCGGTGGTGAGGGTACTGCGGGAGCAGTAGAGGACGTGATCGGGAGGCCGCGAGGTCGGCCGCGGAGTTGTGCGCCCGGGAAGATAAATGTAAGCAGCCTAAAGTTGCACGGCAGAAAGCGCATTAATGCCGCTACTCGCCAGAGGCATCGACACCTCGGCGGTCAGCGATGTACCTTGTTGTTATTTGATACGGAGGCCAGGGTACTTTTTGATTCTGGAGCTACTCATTCTTTTATTTCCGGAGTTTTGTGGATGTTTTACCTTTTATGTCGGAGTCTTTACTTATTCCCTTAATATTATGACACCAGCTTGGGAGGTCGGGTCGAGGTTGAGTATGTATATGTAGATTGGCCCCCAAGAGCGCTGTGAATCAATTGTTGGCCATGGATCTACTTCCCGCTTGAATTGGGTAGATTTTGATATTATCTGGAACGGATCGGCCGTATATATCACGCTTAGAATTGACGGCCACCTAAGGAGATTATGTTTGCAAGTCCGGTGTAATTCGATGTCATGTTGAGGGAGATAGTAAGATTTTTCCATCAAGTTTTATTTCGCCTCGAGGCCATGTTTCTGACGAAGAAAAGCGTCACCGGGTATCCGGGGCACAGAAATGAATTGGAGAGAGGGAGAACAAAAAGCTGTGAGGATGCACAAGTTGTCTGGTGAGAGCATGTTAATGTTTTTCCCGAGGAGCTTTGCCAAAGTTTACCTCACCGTAGTCGAGCTCACATCGAGGCAGTTCCCAAGTAATGGGCACCGATTTCTATCACAACAAGATGTAACGGGTTCAAAGAGAGTTGAGAATCACACCCATAGAACTACTCGATAAGGGGCTCTGTTAGACCGAAAGTGTTTCTCCAATGGGCTATAATTTGCCTGCTTTTGTGAAGAAGAAAGCATGCACTGAGGCTGCCAGACGACATGTGCAAATAATAAAAGTGACCATCAAGAACCCTATCCGCTAATGGTGGCTGGCGATTTATTTGATCGCGAGGTGCCGCAGTATTTTCAAGATTGATTTGAGATCCGGTACTACCACTGAGGATTAAGGAGGCGGACATTCCGAAATCAGCTTTTCATCCGTACTTCGCACCATGAAGCCAAGTGGTAATGCCGCTTGGGTCGATTAATGCAATCGGGCAAATGCCTGCGGATTTAATGAACCGCATTTGGGGAGTTCTTGGATAAATTTGTGATCGTGGTTTATTGATGATATTTTGATCTACTCGAAAGTGACGCGAGGAGCACGCAGACACTCAAGTGGATCAGGTTTGAGACTCTGGTGCCATTCAATCAGACGCCAAGTTTAGCAAACGCGGGAATTCTCGGGTCGAGAAAGTATGCTTCGCCATGTTATATCCGCGGGTTATTTTGCGCGACCCTCGAAGGTGGAGGTCATGTAGTAATCGGGAGCTACCTAACAGTGTGACCGAAAGTAGGAGTTTCTTGGCTCAAGGCTGGTATTACAGAGGCTTCATCGATTTCTGATCGCGAATTCGGCCACTGTGCTGACCAGAAGTGAGCCCTTTATTCGGGACGAGGATCGCGAGAGGTGTTTCAAGGACTCAAGGCAAGGTTGACTACCGTACCAAGTTTTAGCTTTACCATCCGGGCCTGAGGGTTTCTCGGATCTGTCGATGCCTTCGCACTGTGGGTCAATAGCCTTATGTCACGCAGTAACGGGAGAGTGATTGCTTATGCTTCTCGACAGCTGCAGAACCACGAGGAACTACCCACCCATGATTTGGAGTTGGCAGCATTAAGTTTTTGGTATCAAGCTATGAGGCATTACTAGACAAGTTGAAGGTCGATTTCACCGATCACAAAAGTCTCAAAGCACTTACCGACGCAGAGACCTAATTTGAGGCAGAGGGAGGTGGATGGAGTTTAATGTAAATGCATCATGATTTTATTTTAATTAACATCTGGGAAAAATGTAATAGCGTATGCTCCTCGGGAAATGGAAGTGGTCGGCGAGCCAAAAAGCATTTGCTGAAATTGGGCCGAGTTTGATATCGCGCAGTCATGAAAGGTCGCTTAAGTGAAGGCCCTAATTGCACTTTGACCGTATTTTGGAGTCGCAGCAACAAAGAGACGGTAAGCCGCTTAAAATTAGCAAAAGAAAGGACGGGTAAGCCAAAGGATTTTGGCGCTTGACGGTGAGCGGAGCTCGGTGATGGACGGCAAAGTTATGCCAGGCTGATTCGACGAAGCCAAGAAAGAAATTCTTGACGAGGCTCATAATGTTTTATACAAGGCATCCCTGCAAAGACAGCATGTACAAGGACTAGGATTGACTTTCTCGTGGCCAGAAATCTAAGAGAGAAATCAGCAGTAGCTGTGGCTAAATATTTGGTTTGTCACAGTGAAAGGAGCATGGCTATTCCCAGATTGCTTGCATTTTCCTATTCCGTGAGTGGACGTGGGAAAATATTACAATGGACTTTGTATTCGGTCTCCCAGTCATCGAGGTGAAATGACGTGGATCCGCGATCAGGATGTCGTCAAGTCAACTCATTTTTACCTATCGATCTACCGGCCGGACTGCAGAGGTTAATAAGATGATTGGATCGATTGCCAGATCGCACGGGTTCCGCCGATTATTTCCCGATCAAGCGCGAGATTCAATTTTAGATTCGGAGGGGTTTCGTGAGGCGCTGGGACCTCCGAGCTGTTGAGTACATCTTTCCATCCCGCATGGCAATCGTAGAGAACAATCCGTACTTTGGGAGGATATGTCGAAGCCAGGTTCTCAGCTTCTGTGAGTCAGACGACGAAGTTGCCTAAGATGGAATTCGCGTGATAATAATGGGGCTTTTCTGCTAGTATCCGCATGGCCCCATTTCGAGGCGCTTGTATGGGCGGGCTGCCGGACCCCACCGTTGGAAACGTCAGAGGGAAAGTTTGGTGGTTCCGAAGTTAGTCGAGAGTTCAAAATGAGTAGGATCAAGTTACACAAAGAAAACTCCTCGGCGATAAGTAGACGCATGGGGTTAAATATAAGCATCAAGCCACCGGTGGATTTGTCCTTCGAAGCGAGATCATGTGGTTCTCGAGGATATCGCCACGAAAGGAGTAATGCGCGTTCGGGGAGGAAAAGCAAAGTCGAGCCCCGCTATATCGACCGCTTGGAGATTTTGGCGATAAAGGGGACCCGCTGTGAGCTTACCGCTTAGCGTTGCTCCGGGTTGGACAAAAATTACAATGTATTCCATGTGTCGTGCTCTAGAAGTTAAGGCAATTCCGGATGAAGTCGATATTCCTTAGCTCGGTACCGTGGAGCTACAGATCTCACCTTTCGGTGGCGGAAACGCGGTGATTCTTGACGGAGAAAGCGATGCGAACAAAGCTGTGGCCTCGGTGAAAGCTGCCAGCGAGGAACCAACAAAGGTAGGAGGCCATATAGGAACGCGAGGGATGATATTTAGAGCCGTTACCCGCAGCGCAGTGGGTAAAGCTTGTTTTGTTTTCATGTGTTTTGGCGACTTCGAACAAGTTTCCTGGGTCTTTCTCGTGAAGTCGCTGAAGCCGGGAAATTTTGGCACAAATTTTCTTTAAGAAGTGGGTAGATCAGAATCTGCCTGCATTTAGCATTATCGTGAATATTATTCGGGGGTTAAATTAAATTATGTTAGAGCTAAGGTTGTTAAAACCAAGATTTAAACTAAAACCCCGAACGAGAAAGTTGGAGCAAATCTCGAGGATATTTTTGTGCGTGGACCCCACTTAGACTCTCTTATACTTATCCAAGTGCCTTGTCATCATCACTTTATCTCTCTTTTTTCGCTATATTCTAGACCCTTCCTCCCCTTTTTTTCCTCAAAATTTCTTCCATTTTCTTCCCTATTCGGCGAAATTTTCATCCTAAAATTTCCTGGAGAGTTTCCCCGAGCCATTCTCTCTACGTGTTGAAAAAGAAAGTTCCAATCTTTCGAGTATTTCTGAAGCTCGAGTGATGTTGACTTTTTGGGAATTTGAGTGGACTTTGGAGCCTTGATATTTATTATGCTATAGAACTGCCATTTGGCTTTTGGGATTAACGTGAGCAAGAGAAGTATACTCATTTTATTTATGAGGTTGAAATTGCTGAGGATTATAGTTAATCTCTGCTGACTTTTTTTCTAAAATGGGTTTTAAAATGATAGAAGTGTACCATGTGGGACTTTATTTAGATTTTTTGAGGTCGAGGTGTAAGTTGTGATTTTTAGCGATTGTGAGACGTTCGGATATTACAAGTTTTGTAAGTTGGATAATGAAAGTTGATTCGAGACAAAGATGAAGCCAAATGCTGGCGATTGGCTTGTTAATATCGTAACGTTAGACTCGAACTAGTAATCGCAACTCGATCATTACTGTGAAAGGCCATAACTCAAGTCAGGAATAAGAAGCGACAGTGGGAACTTTTGTCAAGTTATTTTGGGATATCGATACGAGATTATATATATGTGTAGAATGTTATATTACTAGTTGTGTTATAAGTCGTAATTATAATTTCAATGTTTTTAGAAATGATCATGAGTGCCCGTCATATCATGAGATTTTATTTTTAGCGCCGAAAGCGAAGATTCATTCTACGGGCGCGATTAACTATTATTTGATTACGGATATGTGATGCTGCTGCTGGGTCGAAGTCGTCATAAGTGTTTGTGGTCTTATGAAATGGCTGTGTTTTGAAGAGTTTGCTGAGTCGGGGATAGTGAAAGAAGTCAGAGCATGAAGCCGACGCTGCTGGCCGAAAGTTGTTCGTCCGATATCTGCTTCGCTGCTCCTAGTACGATTCGTGGTTGCCTCGCATCTACGACGCATTCGCGTATCGCTTCAGACTCAAGTACGATTCGGTATAGCTTTTATGCCGACGAGCATAAGTTTCTCCCCGCAGTCGAGGTTGATTATACGCGCATTAAGAAGTAGTAAAACCCCGACTTATATCGGTAGTCAGGATTATTGACGGCGAGTCGCCGAGTTGATGAAATTGCTGAAATGATATTATTGTCGTGTACTGATACTATTGTCGAGTTGGTCAGTCAGCCGAAATGGCGTCATTGCTGTCATTGTCCGATGCAGTAAGGTCGACTGTCAAAGCATGCTTGCTACAGCTTTTCTGAGATATACGATGTTATCGGTTGATCACATCATTTCGATAATTCTCCTAAGAATAATTCTATTACGACCATATGAAAACGATAATGAAACCGAAGTAATACCTTATATTAAGATCCCAAGCCAATAATATCATATACTACTTATCTATCGTGACGCAATATTAATTCCTTTGATACACTATCGCGCTGACGTAAGCTGATTTCATTCTTTTAGATATATATTCACTAAGCTTTCGCAGCCTTTTACACCTTTATTCAAGTACGGCGGCAATTTTATCAAGTAGGCCGACAAAGTGCTAGTTGTTTCTTTTCGACGTTTCTTCGTAAGCTCATGATTTAAGAAATTTTAGTGAAATGCATAGCTGATCCTCACGCCTTTTATTTTGTCGATCACATTGCTTGGTCAGAAAGTTTTGTTATTTCTTGAGATTACTTCGTTTGTCAGAAAATAAGCCAGACGGTGACGCGAGCTTACGCCAGATGTCAAGTTGTTGATACGTGGTTGTGGCGAATACCACGATCATTTTTCTTTAAAAGTCATTGGTTGTTGGGCCAGATATTATTGTCAGCTATTAAGCCAAGACAAGTTTTTCAAACATCATCCATCAATCAGCGACAAAGGCCCGTGATTCGGACGCATTCTAACCTCAGGGGCGCAATAACTTCATGGTCGTTACTAGCAACCCATTACTAGGTTCTTCGGCATCTAAATTGAAAAATATTTAAAAACCAATGAAGAATATATAATTATTTAGTAAATAATGGAAATTGATATTCCTTGAATAGAAGTTTATTTCAAAAGATAATTGTCGTTTCGGCCTCACACCGAGCTGCCATTCATGATCGTATTCCCTCAGAACGACATCGATGCTAAAATCATTCCAATGAATTAGGCATTTGGGTGCAAATTGGTCTTAAACTAATGGTGATGTTAAACATTAATGGTCAATGTAGAAATATAGAGAAGGTTGGCACAACATTATTTTTTTATGAATTTTTTTAAGGTAGATACGTATATTATAATACTGTCTTTAATAAAAAAAATTCTCAACAAGTTTAAATGAAGATATCCTATTGGAATGTGAGGGGATTTAATGACTCCTTGAAACAAAAATATGTAAATAAATATAAATCTTCTTTTGATATTTTTTGTATAGTTGAGAATAAAGTTAGGCTTCCTTGTTTACTATCTTTAATAATTATTTCCAAGGCTACAAATGTATTCATAATAATACCATGAATATGGTTTTGTTTGAATCCTATGAAAGTTCATGTATCAACATCATATTTGTTGTTTAGTACATCATCAGTTCAAAACGGGCAAGAAGATGTTCATTTCTAGAGTTTATGCTGCCAACTTGAAGGATGATTGGAAGAAGCTTTGGAAATCTTTGGTTGATTGTGCTAATCTTGCTCGGTAGTTGTTGGAATGTCTATCGTGACTCTCATCGTGACTAGTGGTCAAGATGGAGCTGAAGGGTTCCACAGTGAACCTTCTGTAGTCACCTCCATCGTGTATAGGAGTCATGATGGAGGTCACGATAGCATGAGAGTCACGACAGACATTCCAACATTAGTAACCTTGGCTTTTGTTGTGTGATTTTAACATTGTAAGGAAGGTTTCCGAGTCTCATAGTGGGAATATCCTAATTTGGCTGCCATTGTGGATTTTAATGATTGTGTGGATTCTCTCTATCTTGATGATCTTTCTAGGCAGGGGTGTGACTTTACCTGGTATAAAGGGCTTACAATGAGGAAACTGGACAAAGTCATGTACAATCTTGTTTGGCACTAGTTTTTCAGTGATACTAATGTTTTCTTCCCTCCTTTTGACATCTCTGATCATTCTCCTATTAAAGTTATGGTGATGGAGAGCGAGCACAGGTTTGGGAGTCTCTTTAAGTACTATTCATTTTGGAGTAAGCATCTGAGTTTGCCAATCTCATACAATCTATTTGGAGAAAACTCGTTGATGGTTCTGAATCTCAAATTCTTAAAGGAAAGTCGAATGAAGCAAACTTGGCTTTGAAAAGTTTCAATGTGAACCATTTTGGGAAGATTAGTCAGGGAGTTACTGATAAAGCGAAAGAGATGGATCACAGTCAGTAGATAATTCTTAGTGGTTTGGGTACTTGTGCTCTTATTTCGAAGGACAAGTCGTTGAAGGAGTTGTATAATTTGAAGCTTGCTTAAGAGGGTTATTCAAATCTAGGTCCAGAATTGAAGAGGTTTCTCTTGGTGATTGTTGCACTGATTTCTTCCATCAGAAAATGAGGAATCATTATGTTAAAAGTAGAATGATTTCCCTTTATTCTATTGATGGCAAGCTCATTAGTCATTACCACACATAATGAAATTATTGATGAAGCTGTCAATTTTATTGAGGATTTATTTGCTGAGAAGAAGATTCATTTGTCCATGAAATACAAAAATGAGATATATAAGATCTCATGTCACCTCTGTTGGAATGAAAATGAATTGAAAAAAAAGGCAACGGCCCCTGCGGTGTATCAGCTACGAAGAAAAGCGCCTGTGAATAAATGTATTTGCAGTGGGAGGGGGGTTACGGCCGCTTGGAGCCGACGAAATGGCTTTATACTTTCTGGCCACAGACTTTCCTATTCTCCTTTGGCTTGGTCTTTAAACTCTACGATATATATATATATATATATATATATATATATATATATATATATATATATATATATAAGGCGAAGATATTACGTAGCTTTAAAGATGTCTGGTAAACACCACCTCAAAGCGAAGATCAAAATATGTAAAAATCCTCGGTATTCAAGCAGCTCATATGCTATGTTTGTAAATCGGTGATTTTCTACGCTTGGCGAAAAAACACCCAATTTGCATCTCTTCTGTAGATTGAGCGCATCGGGCACACTCCAATTACTGTACTTGGCACAGGCTCTGAGTCCCGTAACAATTCTTCCTGGGCCATTATTAAGTAGATCTCAAATGTTTCTGACAATTTATCACATCAGGAAGTAAATCCGCGTAAATCTCAAGGCTGCTAATTTCAGAATTTATTCTTCTCAAGTTATTGTCATGTGTGAATTGAAACATATCAATCCCGATGTATCTTAAGAATTAGCCAGAATCGATGCTACTTCTCACAATTATTATTAATTACGGGTTAACATCGTGATCATCAAAGGTATCTCGGATTTAAATCCGAAGATATCACACCATGCACAAGCAACAAGCAGTGATTCCTAACAACCTAAGGGTTACTAGTTCTATAGTTGGTGTGTTGACTGGTCCAGTAATAGGGAGGAAATTAAGGTTGTGGTTTTTTCTATGCTTCAATAAGAGTCCTGGCCAGAATGATTTTACCATTGAATTCTATAAAGTCTGCTAGGACATTGTTGGTGATTTAGTTGTGGATGCTATTAAAGGGTTCTTTGCCACCTCATAGATGTTGTCGGCTTTCAATGATACTGCCCTTTCTCTTTTACCCAAGAATCAACCAAGTGGGACTGTGATTCTTCCAACGGCTTCTGGCTTGGCTCTGGCTTGATAAAACTGTAACCGCATTCTGCCTACCAAATTTTGATTTTTTTTGGGCCCGGTCCTTTTTAACATTTATTTAATAACTGCTTTTTTAAAAATACATATTTTAATCCTATTATTTACATCAAATTTAGCCCTATTAAAAATAAGCAAGAATGAAACAAATTTGAAAACTGAATAAATTCAAAGAAAATTAGAAACACGCCCGAATAGTCCGAATAACATTAACAAGTCTGAATAATCCGAATACAAAACAAGAACAAGTCATAATAATCCGAATACAAAACAAGACAAGTCCTAATAATCCGAAAGTACAAACAAGAACAAGCATCAATAATCCGAATACATAACAAAAGTTAACAAGTCCTAATAATCCGAATACAAAACAAAGTTAACAAGACTAATAATCAATAATACATAACAAGAACAAGTCCTAATAACCGAATACAAAACAAGAACAATATTAATAGTCCGAATACAAAATGTGGGCACAAAGACTAATAATCAATACATAATGTACAATGCGATTAATATCCGAATACAAAACAAAGTTAACAAAAAGATTAATAGTCCGAATACAAAAAACAAGTATTAATAACCGTAATACAAAGAACAAGATCAATAGTACAATAAACTCGGAAGCAACATTGATGCATTTAGAGTTCGTCATCTACAATAAACAATCAGAATCGCTAATACACACAAATACGAACAATCATAAATCTAATCAATAAACATATATCAAAAAAAATACAATAAAATAGTTCAAGAAAATACCTTAGTAACATGAACAATCTCGCTAAGCATTATTCATATATCGCCTCGAAGGAAAGTAGCTACAAATTAATTTCGTCTCACATAAACAAATTAAAAGTTAGAAATATTTATACTTTTATATACGCTAACATTCATAAACCATAACAAATTAACAACATACCTTTCTCCCTATTAATACTGTGATTGATCAATATCACCCAAGAAGACTACAGAATCAAATGGTTCGTTATTAGTCATTTCAACCAATTCCTCTCGACCACATACAAGCATCTCCATGCCTCAAATATTTCCAAATCTAACTCTAAAATCACTCAAAATTCTACTTAATTGCATTTTCAAACGCTTTATTCTCAAGCTGAACTCCCATGAAACTGAACAAATTTAGAATGTTCTCGCAATTTTGGACAAAATAGATACTCTAATGTAATTTAAATTTCACCATCAGATATTCAAATCAACATCTTCCTCAAGAGTTTACGCTCACAGCCAATCCCTCGCTTTTGGTTTCAAATGTAATCATTAATCGGTTCTCTTTTCAGAACGCCTGGCCCATAAAGACTTTTAAGTAGTTCCTTAGATTAATGGATGTTAAGAAGAAAAGAAAAGCAAATATATTCCAATATTATCTCACACCATGTTTATCAACAGAAAAGCCAACCAAACTCTCTAACTCTTTATCTCAATCACGTAGCTCTCGTGACTAATAACGTGGGACTCTCACTCGACAAATCTCGCAGTACACTGCTCAATGTAATTGCACGAAACTTTTATTGATGATGCAAGAGCTTAATACACATTTACAGATGGCTGGGGCTTCAATCAGTGGGAGCCTAAAACACGATAAACTATTCAAGGGTTAATTCTTAAGTGACTCTCCTCAGAATCATGTAGAACAAAATCAAAACCGAAGGATGCATAAATACGCGAACTAACAAGCCGACTCCCTTTACCGCAAGACGCCTTTAGTTGTTAGATCCAATGTCTTCTACCAGAGTTAAATTTCCAAATGCTATATGATTACTCGATCACACTCTAAAAAGTGTAACCATTACGATATAGACTTCACCACGCAAATGTCGAGCAAATTTTAGTTAGTACGTGTCGCTTCAATCATTAGGCTAACGATCGGATCGTCATCTTGAATACTAATTACAAAATGTAGCCGGCTGGTGATAAATCGAGAATAGAAAAATAATATTAAAGCCTCTCAAGTAAATTAACATCGATGCGTAAAAAAATCAAAAGAAATCTTAAAATGTCCGTGGCCGGGTGTATAAATAGGCTCTCAAGTTTTTTATATTATCCCTAAATTGTGCTTCACCATCCAACGCTACGTAAAAAGAGCGCTTACCTCTCTACCAAAAAATGCACAATAATCCTTACAATATACTCCGTATGTAAGACATAATCAAAGCTAACATATTTCAAGTCTAAAAATTGGACAAACCCAAATCAAATAACAATATGAACACAAACCAAATCGAATTTGAATTTATATTTGCAGTAGATATCAATTAAAACAAATAAATATACACCAACAAATTATATCATGTCACTTAGCCACAAAGAGCAACAACCGTATGGATTGTGTTTCAACAACCAACTCCGGACATTGTCGCCGGACCGGATCCGATTGTCGCAGGCGGCGCGCTCGGCGCTAGCCGCTAAAAACGCAGGCTGTGGTCAAAGTGGTGGTACGGCCGCCGGGCTGGCCGGCCGGGCACCCTAGGTTATCAATTTAGACGCGAGAGTTTATATATATATATATAATATATTTTTTTTTTTAATACCTGACCGGTTCGCTCGTTCCCGAACCGATCGGTTCTCGGGAAAAATAACCGAACCGACTATATTCCTAAGAGTTATTTTTCAATCCCACCTGCTCTGCCCAATTTGCTTCTCCAATTTTTCGTTATTTTCGCCCGGCTTTGGCCGGTTCGGTTCGGATTTGTGTTTTATTGGTACCCCCTAGCGGGACGACCTCACTCAAACAATGTAAAAGTCGAGTCACAAAAATATCCCTGCCAACAAATCCGACAAAGGAGCTCCTCAAGAAAAATAAGGGTATCGGCATGTGCACCTATTCTCACGTGGCCCTTAGAACCTATCCGAACAATCATGAAACAAAGAGAAGGTTGCACCACCGCTAGAGTAAGCACTAGTGCTGATGACACCACACGACTTTGTACATCTTCCTGCCCCACAACTGGGATATAACTAAGCATAATAAAAAATAAAGAGGAAACGGAAGACCCTCCTGTGAAAAACGGCAATCCACTGCTAATAACAAATTAAACGAGAGATTATTAAATTTAATTACATAAAAAATTAAATTCTAATTTAGTATTTTATGCCATGATGACGTTAAAGTTCTAAGCTAATGGTATAAATTAAACGAGACGACGACAAACGTTTCGGATTTTCACCGGTTGGGCTTTTGGGCCCAACCCAATTACTAACCCATCATATAAGCCCAAAACCCCCAAAACCCATTCTTTCTTTCTTCATCCAAATTGCCCGCCACTCTTCTCCCTTCATTTTTTTCTTCTTTCTTTTCTCGATTTTCTCCTTTTGCTACTCAAGCTTTGGAGTCAAAATTTTGGGGAGAGCTCTCATCGTCCTCGCTGCTTTTGTTGTAAGAAAGGTCCGATCTGTTCAATATTTGGGAGACGCCCGAGTTGACTTTTTCGTTGACTTTTTTTCTAGCTTGAATTTTATCGCTCCAATTGATTCTTGATTGTAAATTAGTTATTATTGAGTTGAAATATCGTGGTTTCGAAAGTGAATTTCTGATGTTTTGGTAGTTGACTTTTGGGAATTTTGGGTTGACTTGCTTTTATGAGATATTATTGAACGTAAGTATCGGGTTTCTACTAAAATTATAAATACATAGAATTGAGTAATGATCGATATTTGGGGTAGAAAGTGATGTTATAATGAAGTTGATTCTCTTTCGAGTGATTTCGGGTTGACTTTCTAAAAATGTGGTCATAGTATAAATATGTTATCGAATGTTATTTTGATTATTTTGAAATGAGATTTAAGTGAGTTATGCTGAAGAAAACACGCTGAAATTAGTTTAGTGGATTTCTGAAAGTAGTAAATGACTGGGATTGAGGTCGATAAAGAACGGCCAACTAATCCTAAAGAGTTGAAATTTGGTCAATAAATCGCATCGAAAATGTTAGTAAAGCTGTATAAGTATCGGGCGGATTAACGGATACCGCAAGGAAATTCGCCATCGTAGTTAAGGAACATACTGAAGAATCTATACGTAAGTCAAATCAGAATTCAAACGGGTTGAAAAGTTAGAATTGAATTGTGATGCGGCTTCTAAACTGCTACGTAGTAGTAATTATATTTTTGGATGTTTCTATTCGCATCGGACGCTGGGAACAGCGAGGGATCGACATCGGTTGGGCGCCAGCCGTACTAGCCAAGTGATTTATCACTCGCTTGTTACCTTATTTATGTTTGAGCCAAGTATATGGTAATTGATTTGACTGTATCCGCTGCTATAAACTTATCCGCGGGTTTTGGTGGTCATAGACGCATTATCAGATATTATTTTTGCGGTAGCCATGTTTCGAAAGGTTACGTATGTTCGAGTATGTGCCCTTTCGAAAGTATGTATATGTTTATGGGTGTATTCATGTTTGAAAGATATTTGTGTTATGACTTATCCGTGAGTAGTTATTTTTAAGTGAAAGCGTGGCTCTATACTAAATTTGTCAGATCGCGGTATATTACGAATGCTACATCGAGATTTTGTGTGATAGCAATACAACTGAACGAAGTACAATGAG
>JADFUC010000455.1:0-104277 GCA_019722365.1 Lithospermum erythrorhizon | reverse complement strand
CACATTAAGAGTGACGCCTCGGCATCGAAAGTCGGTAGCCTACCCCAGCCTTCGGGTCTCCTGGAAATTTCTCCCACCTCCATTGGTGATCATTTCTCTGCTCTCGGCCGTTAGTCACGGCAGTGGTGCCTCTCTCCCTTTGTCTCGAGGGCCGCCATTTTCCCCTCTTCACAAACTCCCCTTTAGTTGACCCCTAACTAATCAGCTTTTCGATTCGCCAAAGAATCGACATTCATCGTTGTCATGGCTACGATCCTTGTGATAGTTGGCAGCATTTTTTCTCATCCCTCCGGCTCGGGAGGAGATTTTATTTTTCTTGGCCTGGGAGAGCTCCTCTTATCCTTCAAATGTGCATAAGGATTCTTCCAACCGCACCCCTAAAGGTGTATATCACCCCGCTAAACTTATAGGCAAGTTTGCCTCGGCCATACTCTTCCCCGGGAGATATCGCTCGGCTCAAGGTCTCGCTCCCAGTTTAGGCCTGGAGATCCCACACCTCCCTGCCCCCTCTTGGGATGATTTTCCATGCTCGGCCCCTCAATTTCGCTTTTCCTGACCATCCCAAAGAAGTTTCACCTCCCCTCTAGCTTAATATATTTTGGATTACAAGTTGACAAATTAAGCTTCGGGGTATTGTGAGGTTCCAACACAAGTTTTCTTTTCTCGAGGGCCATATCTTAATCCACAAAGCAATCTTAGATCATGGTAACTTTTTCATTGGCCAGCTGATATCGTTGCCACTTCTTCAACCGTGCTCCTCAAAGTTTCCCTTGGTTTTTTAAGTTGCAACTCCGATGAGGGTTCTCTTTTTTTCATCCTCATCAACCACTATCAAGCTCCATATTTGTTCATAAACAAGTCCACTATATTCAAGCAAAGAATCGAGCCGGAATCGGACGGCAATTGCGGGAACCATTTCAAAGCCTCGAATTCGATAAACTACTTCCTGAACGCCTCGAAAAAGTAGACTTCGCTATCGCCGCCCAAAAGATAGCCGGTAATCGGGGAAAGCTTTAAGGTGACGCTGTGATCTCATGTCCGAAAGTTTTAAACTCGGGCATTCCCCGGACCCCTCTCTCGCAGACGCAAAGATTTCTTAACCGGCTGGAACGAAACAACGCATCAGGTTTGATTGGCTCCTCCTCGCCGAGGTGATGTCTTTAAGCAATTTTAGTTCATCCACCCCGCTGTAACTCAGATTATCACATTACCCCAAGCATCATAGTCGGCCGAGTGGAACATAACCACAACCGAGAGCCATTTATGATTACTTGTCTTTCTATTGTAATGGCCCTTATGTGGGACCTTCGCCACGCATATTTGCCTTCCTCCCTCCCGCTGATCGGTTTTCCCTAATCAGGACCTTTCAGTTGCATCCTCCGCGCCTCGAGTGGGCAGTTCTATGATCGACCTTGTCACTGAGCCTATTTTTGCTACGGGTAGACCTCAGATTTACCAAGGTCCTTTGAAAGATGTCCCTAAGGTTCTCAGGAGCCGCTAGCACGATCCGATGACGTGAAAGCGGAGATCTGCTGGTCCCCTACGTACGGCGCCCAATCGACGCGTAGATTTCGCCGCGCCCATCTACCGGTGGGTTTTGGGCCCAGATTATCTCGGCCTCGAAACCGGCCGAGGGTCAAATCTTCAGCCTTGCGTTGGTGAATTGCCTTCATGCGAGGCTTTATCCTGCCTTGTGTCCGGATGAGAGCGAGGGGATGTCAAAGACTGACGGGCTTGGCGTCGAGGCGGTGATGAAGCCTTTATGATGTCGGTAAATACGTCTCCGCAGCCTAGACCACGACGTTTCATCGCACCTACTCCCACGACAAAATTGTAATTTTGCGTTATGGAAAGTTCACACTTAATGATATTGACCAAGAGTTTTAAAATGGCATTACCTTTCCAAAACCTCAAATATAGTGATATTTATGTAAGTATTACAAGTGTTTTAAGGAGGACACGTGTCAATACCCTATGAAGTGATGTAGCTGGGTAGTTAATTAATGCTATCGTTTTTATTTGACTCAAGATACGCCAATAAAAGTGTCTCATTTCATCACTCAAATATATATATAATTTCATTTCCTAAAACAATTTACATATATATATTCATAGTAAACTTAAGATACTTTCCTGGACCCATTTGCTTACTTCCTCCCTAATCTCCTAAACCAACTGTTGAAGATTGATTTTCAATTGTCACATTTCAGAAAATTTAAGATATCAATTTTATAATATTGATTTTTTTATACGTAGTACATAATATTGATTAAATCAAACTAATTGTATTAATAATGAAGCTAGATTGAAAATGATAAAGAGTACTCCGTATATATTAATGTGTATTTTTTATCCGAATTGTTATACACCTAATGAAGCCCAACGAATCGGACGGCCCCCTCGTGAACGCGGGCTCCGGGACGCGCCCAAAGCCCACATTAATTAATCCGGTCAGCCCCTGCTAAGGAATAACGTACTCTATTCGGTTCGAGGCCGCGAATCAGTCACATGCGCTTACATGTAACTATTATAATATTTTTTTTTTTGCCTATATGGTACCACGCCGGATGGAATCTTGGACATCGCTTGAACCTTAAAATTCTGGTTAAAATCAACAAATAACATTTTCTTAAAATTGAACAAATAACATTTCTAATGAAATAACTTTTATTAAATACTTCAAATAGCGCCAGTTTAAGATACATGCCTTTCTCGCACACTCTACCGCATAAACGGACAACGACAATACAATGATTACGGTTTTGACAAACCCGGTTACAAAGTCACCAACGGTTGCAGCCTCAACTCACAACAAAGAAAGCCCCATAAAAGAGGGCAACACCTCCTTCATTTCTCACAACTCACAATCCTGGCCTTGCTAACCTCTACAATTACAATATTCATTACTTGTTTGGTTTTCAAGTCTAAGGATTCTTTTCAAGTCATAGCTTGTTCAAGGTAATCAACAATCTAATCTTGCTCCATCTCCGTTCGGTATTATCTATCAACTTTTTATAAAGTGCGATATTTGTTCTTCTAAATTAATGGCATCAAAACCTAATCTCGTAAAAATATTCAAAGTGATGTTAGTGCATGTCTAACGCATAATTTTAGAAGAGGATGATAATTTATCGATGCAAACCATCTTCGCTATTAACTCTCACCTAGTGCTACGGATACTACTAACAAAGCAAAAAAATTTATGGATTTGGAAATATTTTCATGGGTACCTGTTAGAAAGTCTTACACCGCTTAAATTTGTAAGAGCACTCTATCATGAAAACGGGCGAGGTAAAGCGAGGAACCGATCAACTTGCTGTATTAATTTTGGGCGGTCATAAAGATCACTTCAAAGATAGCGCGGAAGGGTGGGTACAAGGAACTGATACCCAAACCGCAAAACTTTTTTAGTATTTTGGCTTCTATAGGATCGAAACTATGAAATTTGTAATCGGTAGCTCCTGCCTTTTAATCATTTATTGGACGGCGCTTTCACTAAATGATTCAAAATGTCGTTAATCCCCCGAAAGCAATGTCTATCCCCCCTGCACTACTTTTTTTTTACTTAACCTAGTCCTTTTAAATATTTTAAAAATGAGCAGATCTTCAGGTAAAAAGTCTTATGAATTTGCCTTATAAATGTGTCAATTAGTGATATCGGGTGTCATTTTGGATTTTGATACAATGCGTGTAACATGCCATTACAATCTCGAACGAAGTCAAGGTGTAACTCCACCCAGAATATATATATATATATATATATATATATATATATATATATATATATATTAAACTGTATTTTGTCAATAAAGAAACACTAAATGCTTCACAACGCTACCCTTACTTAGTATTTGACAGCTTTTATATTCACAAAGCAGTAATAATATAACGCAAGATCTGGGGGCTATAAAGTGAATACATTTGAAAGTAACACGAAGTCCAAATAGCTCATCAATATGGCAAAAAGTAAATCTCTCATATCCTTCTCATATTACATTAACAAGCCCTGCACGAATTCGGCAAGTCCATAAAATCAATACAAAGTAATAATACGAAAACACTGATCCGAACATCCCCAATATGTATCGTAACAAATGCCCACATATAAACGCAATGGCCCGACATATTCTGGCAACAACCCAAAAAAAGTGGTCAGCATATGCCCACAACGTGCTATAATGACTCGTAGGTCATATAAAGTATCCCAATCATTCATAACATAAAGTATCCATCGGCCTCATGCTACACACTCCCACCGTCCAATTCCGGACGACTGCTCCTCTATACTAATTCGACTCAACCCCCTACAAATTCAAGACCCAATTACATTTAGACCACATGCATGACTCTACCAAAGTTCAACAAAGACAAGCCACATATCACAATAAATTAACCACAAAGACGCCTTAACAAATAATAAATCACAGTCATGCTATTAATTGTGACGATATTATAATCAAACATTTCAAGAGTCATCACCAAGATCCTTAACGCAAAGATATCCTCAACATGACGTCATTATTATCTACCAACAATTAAGAAATTTCAGTACGTTACACACAAATAAAGTTTAGTGAACACATATAACAAAAGATCTACAATCCAGAAACATGCAAATGTAAAGTGAAACCAACACCAACGAGATAAATCCCCACCGTGTTAAGACTACTCAGCCAAGTTACCAACACGCCTATTCAAAACAACTGGTCCAAGTCCAACTCCTAAATATAATAAGATCATAGCTTCATCAAATACTTTAGAAATGTTTCCTTTAATTATATTTCTCATCTATTTAATCAAACTTGTGCTGCCTTTACTTTTAAACGTGTGTATTCAAGAATTATTCCGTGAACTACAGTAGTTAACTATTTAAAAGGAATCCTCAATACTTTATAAAATCAAGTAAATATCATAATAGGTCCGAAATTTTAATATTTTTATCATAGGTCCAAATGTAATGTTAAGTAGCGTTTAATAAAATCATTTTTATATTTTTATGTATAAAATCGGGTTTATTTCAATTAACTCCCAAAACTAGTCATTTACACAATTCCAAAAATAAATATCAAACTAACCCAAAAAAATTTAATATTTGATTTAGTCCAACCATACCCTCATATAAAATATAAAATTTCAAGCTTCTAAATTAAAACTAAGTAAAAAATTTCTCACCTTTTTATTAAAATCTCCATTCTAGTTAATAAATAAACAAAAATAGTAAACATTTCCCAAAAATTCTAAGATTATTATATGTTGGTTGAAATCCAGTAATAAACACCATAAAAATATTAGTTTTATTTTAAAAGTCAAAATTATAATTTATTTCTATTTTCTACCAAAAATCCGAAATTATAATATAAAATTAATTAAAACTAGGTAAATAACTATTTTCTCATGAATATATTACTGAAAAAAATCTATTATTATATCTATAAATCATTAACATCTCAAATCTAAACATATGTAACATAAAAATTGAATCTTTAATTAATTATAAGTAAAATTTCGAAATAAATTGTTAAATTAATAAAAAATTCACTCGTCTATCGACAACGACTCAATCTAGAGCCAAAGATCGCGTAATTTAACTATTCGGGGCAAGTTTATTAAATTCAAACCCTTTAAATTTTCAAATTTTGAAATTATCCAAAACTCAAAAAGACGTAAGACTTTCATACCTTAAACGCATTTTAAGACAGAGGGAGACGATTGGTATATTTTTCTTGAATTCTGCAGAGCAAAAGGATTTATGATCAAAAGTGTATGTGGAAAAAAGAAAAATCTCGAAGTTCTTTCTATGGGAAAAAGAAAGGCATTTAATTTTTTTCGTTACCGCTTTCTTTTGCTTATAGCTGGGTAGACTAATGTTCCCCATGTAAAATAAAAGTCTATTAATAAAAAAGCCTCGCTTAAATTGTTAACTTAACATAATTCTTTTAAACCCGCACGTAAAAATCGTAATCAACTTTTCCCAATTAACTTTTTACCTTATAATTTAAGTTCGCTATTTGATAACAATTACGTTCTCGAATCACGCTTTTTAGTTATATTAATACGTCAATTACCACTATTTTTAATTAATAAAACCGGTCGTAAGTTATTTCATCTTGCTTTAGAATGTGTCATTAATTCAGTTTCATTCATACGACTAAACATGACGGTACATGCTGTTGTAGATATGGTTCAATATGGAAGATAAGGCTTAAAATATTTTCATCCTATACCAATACGCATATACAATTGCTATAATCTCGATCCTAACGCTAAATTAAGTCATTAATTTCTATGAAATCATATTACGGCTTTTTAGTACCCTTTTAATCCCGAACTAAAGAGTTTTGATGTTTAGAAATGGAAAAACGGAATCGTAAAACTAAAAAGAGTTTTGAACGATACCCTTTAATCCCGAACTAAAGAGATCTATCAATTTCTCACCGAGTAGCATCCACCTCGCAATAATCGGTAGGACTCAATGCCGAAACCACGGAGTTCTTAGTCGAGCATCAAGAAATTAAGCTGGTGCTAACATATCATTAAAGAATGGCGCCGAACGCGATGAAAATGGAGATAAGGCGTCAAGCGCAAGGATGTCGGCGCGATGGGGCTTAGACAAAGGAAAGGACGGTGAGTGACGTTGAACGAGCATGACAAGCCGCCGATGTAGATTCATATGTAGCTGGGATGCCCTTGACATAAGGATCGCATAACATTTTCCCTAAGCTCTCAAAAGCTGGCATTTCCACGACAAGCCCACCTCCTCCACCGCCCTTCGATTTAATTTAATTCCACCTTGACGCGAAAGACGTGCTAAACACATTTAACGAATGTGTTTATATATTCATATGTACGATGTTACGGTGTTCAAACAACGCTGATTATTTACTTAATGTTTGAACGATTTACATTTCATGTTATGTTTGAACTGGGTTGGTTTTAAGTTTTGATTATACATCGCACGCCAGTTTGAACAACGCTATGTTACCAGCGCCGCTTATTAACTACGCTTGCCGCACGCTTTAATACGTTACCTTTAGTTTGATATGCAAGCGCATTTGCATTTGAATTTCCAGATTTTCTCGCTATAAAACCATTATGTGTACCTTTTGGAATGCAAAAACTACTCAATGTTTGTATTAACGTGGTACCGCTTTTTACACAAGTATTGGTGGGGCCTGGGGTGGGTCTGAACCTACCGAATACTCCATAATCGAATATCGAAGTGTCAATCCCGCCAAGTGCCCTGTACTAATCCTCAGCCCCATCCGACCCACTAGTTAACGAATCGGGAGCCGTTCGTGGGCCTGGTGGGTCAGGCCGAATTCAAACCGACTTGCTGTCACTGAGTGGGGTTCGATAGACACAACATTGCCCTGAGTAAACACAATTCATCAAATAGTGTCCTGTTAGATGCAGGCCTGCATTAGTAAATTGTACCATGAGCCTCAAAATGAACAACACAATAATGAATCTAATCTCACGAATGTAGACATTACAAAGCCCACGCCGCCACTATTCTTCCCCAAAAGAAACCCTAATAACCTCAACACATCTCTATATAACAACGTCCCTCATCTCTCCTCTTTCCATGAGCCCTAAAGCAGAATACTTTTCATTATAAATATATATTTTTTTTAATTTTTCTATATTTCTTTTTAATTGAAATTATTTTAGTTAGAGGAAAGCAATGAAGAATTGTGATAATGGTCTCGTTCGTCGTAATGGCATATTATTAATGTGCCTTGCCGACCATTCTGATATATCACCACCTATAAACTGAGTCTTCCCTCTATTCTACCACCATTTTGTTTTATTTTTTCGTTATAATTGATTGTTTATTTTGTCAATGCAATTTTTTACAGTAGAGTTAAATTTTTCCAAATATTCTTATTTTTTTTGTTACCACTCCAAACTAGTTAAATCAATTATTTTGAGTGAGATGATTAATTAAATAGAGACGAAGATGAATGGGGTATTTTTTTTGTTTTCCAAAACAATTGGCTGATGATTAAACTAAATTATAGACAAGCATATGTCTGAATTTTACCATGTTGCTAATCTAATCTTCTCTATGAAGCCAATCTTTATCTAGAATTTATTCATAAGTAAACAAATTTCGATAATGATTTATTCACAATTTCACATTAGGATAACTTGATCTACATCCTTACATGGCTAATGCTTTTTATTTTTTTTAATGAAATATTGAATGGGTCAAGTGATGATTGTAATGCATAGTTCATATGATAAATTATGATTAATATGTACTTTTTAGTCTTTCGCTCCTATCTGATGGCTCCTATCGTTTATAATTTTTTTGATAGTTAATAATACAATGCTTTGTATTTTATAATTTGAGAAAAGAAAAGAAAAGAAATGTCGATGATGATAAATATAAGGCTTGTTTCTCAAACATTCGCAGTGGCCGACTAAGAGCTTTCGCCTTCGCCAGGCTTGAGAGCTTATGCTGCTTTTTTCCTTCCTTGGATGTCTGAGACATTTCTTTACTTTTTAATTCAATTTGTGGATTCTTTTTTTAACTTGATTTTTTTTTCTCAAAATGGTTACTAACATGTCTTGAAATATATGGAATCAAAAAACGTTCTATCGGGGTTAATTGAATGGACTAGAGGTTGAGCGAGAATTCTCGGTTCGAATGTCATTGTAGTTAATGAATGAAAGTTGGAAGTTATTGTAATCTTGTAGTTCTAGATAAATAATAAACTGGTTTTCCTGGTCCATCAACATCTTGATAAGCCAAGTCCACATACTTGGACATGTCTATGATAATCCAAGTCCACATACTTCGCCTTTATAAACTAGTTCTAATTTATAACACTATCTGCATATTCGTCTTAATTTTTTTCGTAAATCTCAAAGTAAGTTACAATAAATTTTTATTTTAAGTTAATTGTATTAACTGATTCTGTATAATAAATCAGTATTGTTTTTTAGCCGACGCAATAATTGTATTAACTGATTTTTGCTCTTGCTTCTTATGCTATCTCATATGAGCCACCAATTTAGATTTTGTAATTACGTACCCTTTTATAATAATATTTTTTTTGATATTTTAAAATTAAATTTATTTGTGATTTATATTTATAGATAATAGTGGAAAGAGTTGGAAATGATGACTATTTCCCCAGATGATCGAAGTTGAAATTACTAAGCGCTATTCTTAATTTCCTCCTTTTAGTGAGGAGATTCAGTTTAATTATTTGATCCATCTTCACAAAAAATTGATCCATTTCAATATATATAAAAATTGAATTATATTTGAGTTTTGATTCAATCCGGAAATTTGATCCATTTCAATATATAAAAAATTGGTTTTATTTTCAATTTGTAGTAAAAGTAGTTGTATGATTATGTTTCTTGTTTATTGTTATGTTTCTTGTTTAGCATAGGAGTTTGTGGGGTGTGGTTAGAAGGTAGTGAATTGTGCTTGAAGAAAAAAGTGTAGAGCTTGCTGCTTATTGACTTCTGAATGTTTAGGGAGGATGGTGGGATGTGTTGAATAAATAAATTGTAGTGATTATTTTAATTACGTATTTTAATTATATTTTATTTAACGTTAAAGTTATAAAAATGTCATTTTATACTTAAATTGATCAGATATGATCATCCGAAAAGGATAAAATATTTACGCATCATCCGACAAAGATAAAATATTTTGCCAGATCATCCGGGGTAAAAATAAAATCATATTATAAGAGGTGATCAACTGTAGAAAATATATGCATAATATAAGAACAAAAAGTGAATTAGCCTGTCATCCATTCCAAACTCATACCCTCAGCTCCTTAGTGTCAAGAATTTTGTCACTGTTTCCCTCAAATCCACTAGCTTTTTGAGATGGAAAAAGGTGTTTTCTAATTCCCTTCGCACTCGGCAATTCTTTTATGGGTCAATTCTCTGTATTCATTCATCCCCGTTATGATGATAGGCTCCAATCTGTTGATCAGTTTGATTAATGCGATTCTTTCCTAATCAGGCTAGGATTTGAAATTGAACCATGATTATTCATTTGCCTAGGCTGTTGGGATACAAAATCTAAAACCGAAGTGATTGAAATCGAAAATAATTGAAATTTTTGGAACCCAATTGATTTAGGTGTGGCCATTGAAATAATAGAGAATTGTTAACTAAATTTTTGGATGATTTTTCAAGTTTTATTTATTATCTTTTTTTAGATCTTGAGGTATTTATATAATTTAAATTTAATTTTGATCATTATTGGTATAGGGAATATGGATATTCAATATATGTTGTCAGTAACTTATATAAAAGTTTGAATAAGAGTTTTTTTTTCTGTTTATTTGCTTTTTTATATTATTAATAACTAAATTATTTTTCTCTCTACAAATTTAAAAGTTAGGTAAAAATATTATTTTAATTAATAATTTCACTCCTCTGCATGCTTTTTTTTCCATACATGCTGGTTTGATAATGATATATCACATAAATCGATATATATTTTTATAATCAAGCCGCAAGATATATATTTCGAGGCAAAGGTCATTGTCCATAAGCCTATTATCGCTTTCACCTAATGCCTTGCATTTCGACCATTTCTACTCTTATTATTACATATTCACCTTGGTTTTATTCAGCCATTCCGCTTCATTGACCGCAGCATATATTGATATTATTTTCTTTCTTTGCAGAAATGACTTGGCTTTAAAAAAAGACCCCAAGCAGGGTGAAATAATAAATGCCTTCAAAATTGAAATTTTCCTCTAACTTACAAATATTTAATTACTTCAATTGAATTCAAACCCTTATTTCCCCCCAATTTAATTAAATTAAAAATCTTAAACCCTAATAGATCTTTTCCAATTTAATTTCTATAAATTGAAGTTCAAATTGATGTTGGAATTGAGTGCATTGCAGACGAGTAGTGGCGAAGAGGTAACATTGTTGGGGGAATCGATGTTGTCGGATAAGCTATTGTGTATGATGTCGAGAAGCAAGACAATTGGATGGACTGAGTACAACTGCTTTTCTAATATCAAAGTGAAAGATTAACGAATATGAGAAGTGCATTCTGTGGTTGCTCATCATATATCTTCCTCTACTTGTATTTCACAGAATAGAAATAAGCATTCCATTCTTTTGTTATTAATTGTAGTCCTTTAACTCTGTTAGTATGATCAATGCAGAACAAATACAGAAAACAGGACATTTACTCATTTAGTTTGGTTGTACCATTATTAAAAAACAGTGAAAATCTTTTATCTTAAATTCTTGTAAGCTGTTATTTGATTGAAATTATTAGCATATTATTGGCTTCAGATGTTTCCACCAATTCTTGGTTACATATATAGCTAGGTATATAACCAAATTAATTGGGAAATGTATCCAGCCAAAAATAATGTCACATATATAACAATAATTTCAAAAATCATAAAGATGATCAATGCAGAAACAAATATGTTAGGTTTAGGCGAATCATTATATAATATCCAAATAAATGATTGTAAGATGAAAGTCTCGCTATTTTGCCCCCTTAATATACTTTCCGTAATTACTATACTTAAGTAACAATGCTAAAATACCATTTTACATTCGCATGTAAAACACTATTTGGGTGCGTGTATAACCGGGTTTTTAATTTAATTCAAATTGGAAAACTAGATTTGGGAAAATAATGTTCAATTTAATCGTGCTATTTAAATGTTTGTAAGTTATGAGGGGAAGTGGATTGCATTATTATTTGACCTCTGTTTCTCAGTCTTTCTTTTTTTTTAAAAAATAAAATTGCTTTTGCCCCAAAAAATATCAACATAATACCAACCGATAGTCGTCGACGGAAGGGTCAATCACCAAATCAATACGTGTGAAAGTAACGAAATATAAAGAACTTTACATAGGCTTTCACATATTTTTGACCATTCATATTTTCGAAAGCAAGTAAGAATGGTCAAAAAGCTATTTTCGGGAGTTCTATCAAAGAAATGCACTGTGAGCAAGTAAGAGAAAAGTTGTAGAATAGTCCGCTATGCAACTCGTGAATTAAAGAGGAAATAGCCGTCACGAAGCCTATGTAAGTCACTTATATTTCATTCAGTTGTATAACAACTAAGTTTAATTCAATTGTCTAACTGATCTCATATTTTTACAGTTGCTCGATTCCAAGCTAAGAAGCTAATTTAATGATACTTAATAATATCAGAATTAAATATATCAACCCAAGTACCATAAGAAGCTACATCGAACAGAGGAAACCACAAAAACAAGGCGAACCAAATTAAGTACTAATAATAGAACCAAATTTAACATGTTAATCACCTCAGGAAGAATCCAAGGCCACTGAAGTAATTGCATCTAAAAAAACGCCCAACGCAGTAGGAAATAAGTACCTTTAATTTAAAAAGAGTTTGCCTCAAAATGCTTGATTTGGCTACTAGTCTATCTCAAGCTTTTAGTCGCGATTCTCCTTTTGTTTAGTTAATCAGTGAACAAATTTAGACATGATGCTTTGTTACTTTGCTTTCGAACAAGTACCTTTGGTTTGTTTTGGAATGTTTTGTCTAGTATGCTTTCGAAACAAGAAATATTTGGGTTGTTTCAGTTTCAAACACCATATTTGTATACCTACTTTGATGCTTCATTTTTGCGTAAACATTGGTAGTCTTTTATTGGTTTTAAGTTATTTTTACAAACTAAGTCATATTTGTTTGATCAATGTGTGATAAAATGAGTATGGAAGACTAACTTTTAAACATAAAATGAAATAGTGCATTAACTTTAAATGTTCATAGCAACCAATCTCAAAACATTAACAAACCCAACTTGCCAAATTCAAAACACATTAAGTTCAAACAAAAATAATTTAATAAATAAAACACAATGTAAGATGGCTCATTACACCCAAGTCAACTCGATTTTACTCCAGCTGCCAAAGCCTTGATAATGACATCAAACAAGAAGAAATTTGTAGTCACAGGTATTTCAAAATGTTGGTGCGCTTCCTTTCTTTTAACCAAATCTTCCCAAAATCTATCATTTTCCAATTCAAGTTGTGCAATTGCATCATTTTTCTCCTTCAACATGACCTCAAAGGCTTCAAATTTCCTGAATACGATAGTGAACATGGCTTCTAAGAGTCTCTTTGTAAGTGTGTTCTAATCCCACCCCAACCATCCGAACCATGGCCTCCAAACAATGTGCCTCTACAATGGACATGAGTAGAACATCCCGCCGGGATTCCTCCTCAAGGGCCGGGAGACTAGCCTTGATGCAAAACCCTAGCAACAAATATTTGGCAAAGAATGAACTTCTCCTCTATCTTTGATTTTGCAACGATATACTTGGGAGAGTATCTGGCTCTAGTCTAAGAGATTCAAAAAGTGGAAACTTTTAATTTGTGTAAAATGCAATACCAAGGAATCGTGGGAAAATGGTTCATCTAGGTATTCTCAATTCCTGGGAAACAAAAGTGGCTAATTTGTGCTGCGCTGATGTTTTAAAAAATATTTGCATAATTACTGTTAATTTTAACTTAAAGGTCAACATGACACCAACTCAATGAAATGTCAGTCTTAACTTTGGCTAAAATTTAAATCGGAATATATGCAATGGGTTGAACTATGACAGAGTATTATATAAATGTATCGTCTCAGCCTTTTGCCCAAATATTAATTAGACAAAATCTCAACCAGTAAGTTTTTATACGCTTTTGAATAATTTCGAATTAAAGATAAAAATGTCAAATATTTAAGAAAATTGGGATTGCATAGTCTTTGGCCATGATTCTAAAAGGCTGAAAACCCCTCAACCTAAGCGGCTGGGTCTTATTCTCTATCCATGCCCTGGGGCTGCTGTAGAACGAATCTAGATGCCCCTAACCGATCAATGTACGATAATTCTTAATAAACCAAACTCATTTAAGGTAGCTCATGTAGAGGAGTTGAATCCATCGCCTTAAATACCTATGTTGTCCAACAATCTAACCAGCCACAGCATCCGGAACAATCCTCCTATCATTCTACCACTAAAGCGATTCTGGCATGCCCCTGCAAAACCATTCACCGTACTCATGCCCTAGTTCATGAGTTCATCCAATGAAACACTGGCATCGATTTGAAACCCATTCTGCCTCAATTTTAGAAACCTAAAACCGCTTAAATTAGTAATTTCAAAATCGAAATTTTTTTGCGGTTTGCGATTTTACTCTAAATTGAATCGCACCGATCATTTATTATTTCATTCATTTTTAAATTTATTGTATATTTCAAATAAATATTTACTTATTCATAATATATTAGTATTTACATTGATTTCAATTTTACAATAGCTCAAACAATTACTTAATAAACTATTTGAATGATCATCAATGAATGGAACAATAAGTCAATAACATAGTCCATAAAACAATAAATCAATGTATCTATGAATGTGATTTCGCCTAAAAATTTGAGATCTATATTTCTCTCTCACCAAACAAGTAAAAGCAAATTATCGCTTCAATTTTTTAATTAGAGTTATTTAGTTTTTATTAAAGTTATTTCCATTAGTACAAATAATCCTTTAATTATTGGTTATTTCATATTTATAGATGTTGGGAATATGAACAGGTTACCTTCTTGCATTTTCATAATTCAAACCGATTTACACCGATTTTCACCCACCCAAAAACCGATTGAACCGAGAAAACTTCCTACTATACCTCCTCACCATTACTCCTGCTTTTTTAGCCCAATTTTTTTGCTTTAAAATAGTGTTCATTTTAATATAATAAATTGTACTTTTACTGTTTCAATGTATTTTATTTATTTATTTTTTATCTTTAAATTATCAACCATTCAATAATATAAATTTAATTAATTGTCATTTTACACTTTCAATGTACTTTTTGAATTTTTTTATTTTTCTTAATTTACGCCAGAAACTACCAAACTACAAACTAAATTAAACTATGAGGTAGTATAATGCAGTGTGAAATTGTGGTTAAGAGTTGCCTGCTAACTGGTCCTTTCTTGTGATTTTGAATCTCTTGTGCAACGTTTCAACTTCCTTGTATGTTTTGGGAAATACATAAATGAAAAATTTAAGCCACATATTATTTTCATGTTGACGTTTTCTCCTATTTTAAAACCCGACCAACCAATTGTCCCATTTACTTGTGCATCCTATTTAATACAACTTTGTCTTTTGTTCTAGTCATTTGCCGTAAGGGCCACAATAATTTCTACATCAATGACAAAAGATTCAGTTATGACGATAACTCATGCATGATGGAGTACTATATTTTTATTGGCGTATGTAAAATGAGTTAAAACTTAAAACCTTCTGGATTCATTCAATTCATTCACTTAGCTTATTATAACACACATTGCTCTTGGTTTTCCTTGCTGAACAAAAGAGGGTATATTTTTTGCATCCCCTTTCGCAACTCTATCAATTTCATTGTCCATCTAATTAAGTTAAGGTAAGCCTTTTTCCTTTAGTGTTTCTTACTTTTGACTTTGGCCAAATTTCATTCAAGGTGAAAATGATGAATATCCAGATAATTGTTGTTGGCTTCTTGTCATTGAGTTGTAGCCTTTTCTAAACTTTCAAGTAATTATTAGCAGATTAAAATACCAATTGATCAATTCAATGTATGTTGATATATTTTGTGTGTGAGCTATATGGTGCGGAGTATATCGTCAGTAACAATAATAATTCATTAATCACTAAAATTAGTCTAGTAACCACTTAATATTACTCTCATAAATGATGAGCTCCATGGTTTGAAAGTACTACAAATATGTGAATTGAATTTTTTGCATAAAAAAATAAATAATGATAATTCATTAATTCATATTTTTGCAGTGAAATCTACACAAAGGTATTAAATATTACATAAATGACATTGTGATACCTTATCCAATTATACTTCCTTTTTGTCGTGAAGATGTTTACTTTCACTTATTTATTTATTTATCATAATTTTATCAGTTTCGACTAACGCTTATACGTATTTCGAATTATGAATTAAGTTGAACCAATATTAACTATGTTTTCTTCTAATTTTTAAAAAATCTTGACAATGTTTCTAAGATGGAGGGTAGTACCACATATGTTGAAAAAAATTTTACTTAATGGACTAATAAACCCCACCTAATGGTTGGTGCATAACAGATTACAGATATATTAGGGATACATGGAGTACGTGATACCATTTATGATTATGTTAGTGAATCATGATAATTTAATATTCTCTCCTCCTTTTCTTTTTAAATAGTTTCTTTTACCTAAATTTTTGCTTTAAAATACTGCATTTCTAATATATAAAAAAATTATATTTTTACATTTATAATATATTTTTGACTACTTTTTGTTATTAAATTATTATCAACCAAATCCAATATTTTATATTTTCAATGTATTTTTTTGACTTTTTTTTTTTTATTTTTCAATTTACAAATTATCAGGGAAAAGACAATTAAAAGTTAAACGGAGGAGAGAGTAATACCGTATGTAGTATACATAGGAAATTTAATAGTAAATTAATAAATTTCTAAAAAGGAACAGATTGTATGTTAATGGATCGGATAATAATTAATTATCCATCATAAATAGATTAGCAATTAGTCAATATCTCTTACTCCCTTCGATTTTTAGCTTATCGCTTAGCACATGATTAATGGAAAAATAAAAATAGTCAAAAACGATCGAAATCGTAATTCCATTAATCAATCAAATAATATTACGGCCGGTTGTTTATTTATTATACTAAACACAATTATAAAAAAATAATTTTTGTTGGTTAAAACGACAATTATAAAAAAAGGAGGGACTAATTTTTAAGTACTATCTTCTAATGATTAACAGTTATTGATCCTAAACAAAAGGGTTCAAATTTTGACCACATCCTTGTAGCATGCATGATTGCTCCATTATTAAGATTACTCTCTTTTTGCTCATGTTTGCTAAACAAAGTAAAGAATGTACTAATTTAAATTCCCAGAAATACTTATATTATCTCCCACCAAAAAGGAAGTACTGTATCAATATTTTTGTACATTTATTTGTACTATTACTCTCTCATTGGGATATAATATAAGGGTATATATATATGTCTGTAATCTTGGTAAAGTTATAAGACTCCACTGTAATAAGATCTGTGTATTTTAGCATTTTGGGACAGAAAATGGTGGAACCCATTGGACCAATGCCAGTGGATGACAAAGATGTGCATGCAAAAGATCAAGAAACCTCAATCGAGTATAATACAAGAAGGCCAAGATTCAACAAATATGCTTTAAGTTGTGCTATTCTGGCTTCAATAAATTCCATTCTCTTGGGTTATGGTAATCTTTCATTTGCTAAATTTAATTTCATAAATTAATATGTTGTTCAAGTAAGACACTTTTTGAACTATTACTATTATTACGTTGAAATGATCATATTAAGGACAAGAAGTGAAAATCTCACATTTGTGTTAGGTGGTTTATATATAAATTTAAAAATGAAGTCTTGATTTGAAATTGAAGTGAAATTTGTTTGTGTAGATATTGGAGTAATGAGTGGAGCTATAGTATTCATAAGGGATAATATGAAGATTTCATCAACTCAGATGGAAATATTGGTAGGATCACTAAATGTGTCATCTCTAATTGGTTCATTAGCCTCAGGGAAGACATCAGATATGATCGGTAGGCGTTACACTATAATTTTGGCAGCTGCAACATTTTTCATAGGTGCATTACTAATGGGACTAGCACCATCATACTCCTTCCTCATGGCTGGGCGAGTTGTGGCAGGAATCGGTGTAGGTTATGCCCTAATGATAGCTCCGGTGTATACTGCAGAGGTATCTCCCCGGATGACTCGAGGATTCCTAACGTCTCTCCCTGAAGTGTTCATCAATGTTGGGATTTTACTTGGTTATGTTGTCAACTATAGTTTGGCTGGTCTTCCAATTCACATAAATTGGAGGCTAATGTTGGGCTTTGCAGCAGTCCCTGCTCTAGGTATTGCCTTCGGGGTTCTTGTTATGCCAGAATCACCTCGGTGGCTAGTCATGAAAGGGAGGATTCGTGAAGCTAAAATTGTCTTGCTGAAAACATCTGAAAGTGAAGATGAAGCCAATGTTAGGCTTGAGGAGATAGCTAAAGCAGCTTCAATTGTTGTACCTGGACCAAATGGTAGCCCTGTATCAGCAAATGGTACTAGGAATTTAGATGGTTGGCATGGACAAGGAGCATGGAGACAACTTCTAAGGCCAACAAAGCCCATCAGGCGGATGCTAGTCGCTGCCATTGGGATTAACTTCTTTATGCAAGCATCAGGAAATGACGCGGTGGTGTATTACACGCCACTGGTGTTCAAGGCTGCCGGAATTAAACACCCCAGACCCCTTTTTGGTGTGACAGTAATCATGGGGTTAGCCAAGACATTTTTTGTGTTGGTGTCAGCACTTTTCTTGGATCACTATGGTAGAAGGCCTTTACTATTGTTGGGAACAATGGGGATGGTTGTTTCATTATCTGGACTAGGATTGGCAAACAAATATCTTGAGCACTCCTCTAAGAAGCCTACATGGGCCATTGCCTTGGGTGTAGTTGCCCTATGCGCGGATGTTTCATTCTTTTCAATAGGACTCGGGCCTATTACATGGGTGTACTCATCGGAGATATTTCCGATGAGACTAAGAGCTCAGGGTTCGAGTCTTGCAGTGTCAGTAAACCGCCTTGTTAGTGGGGTGGTATCGATGTCATTTCTAAGCATAGCAAAAAAAATAACTTTTGGGGGAGTGTTTTTTATGCTCTCTGGAGTACTTCTTTTAGCTACCATCTTCTTTTATTTCTTCCTGCCTGAGACAACAGGTAAAAGTCTTGAGGAGATGGGAGAAATATTTGAGGATAAGGCTGTAAATAAAAATAGCTATAGTACGGAATAGTGAAAGGTAGCAAGCACTATTATCTAATTGGTGTTGCTTTGTGATATTTCCCTGGGAAGAAGTTGTACCAATGTTTTATAATAGTAATTGCTTATCCCATTCATGCAACTACTTAAGTAACAGTAAAATAATTAACTTAATTTCATATCTATTTTGGACACTGTTTGAAGTGTGCTTAGACTAGTTATATTGGTGGAGATTAAACCTCAAACAAGAGTAATAATCATTTGAATTGTCATTAATATTATTTTATTTAATACTTTATGATGAATAAAGACATCCGATCAAAAAATTTTAAAACTATTAAAGATGACGAATTTATATATATAGAATAGGATATGTGATAGATAAATATGCGCGAAATAGAATTTATCATTTGCATTTTTGCTATCTAACAATTTTGATATAATTATCACATAAAATAATTTTTTTAAATATACCAAATTTCATGCACTCTTTCTCTATAAATGTAGCCATAGTCTATTCGACATGTAAAATAAAAATACTTTTTCAATTATATAACAAGCTATTTTATCCTCAAAAACACTTGGGCTTAATCTCTTCAATTATTTTCTTTCATCACAGAATTGGATCCAAATAATTATTCCTTCAATAACTAAATCCAAACAGCTACTCCATTTAACAATCATGCTCCAACAATTATTCATCTAACAACCAAAATTCCAACTACATATTCTCAAAATTCATCAAATTTTGGGTTGCACCAATTTTGTACGCCTTCAAGATGCCAAATTACCCAATTGCCAATACGGATCAACGATGCATTATGGCCAACACTCATCCCAAACACCATTATCCATTACTCTTTTCCAAACCAAAATACAAGTGTTGAAAACATTGAAATTCCCGACTTTCAACTCAAATGGCCATTAAAATAAGAAGGGCGCTTAATACCGATACACCACAAACCTAGGAGGAAATTGACCTACTAAAAAGAAAATTCAATGGATCATTGAAAAAATACATAATTTTTAGGTAATTGACAAATAATAACCCGAAAGTGTAATTGGAAGAAACCAGAAAGTGAGATACATTTCTAAAGTGAAATTGCCTAACATTTGCAAATACATTATCATTTCATTTGATTCTCCAAAAGATCATGTCGCATGTAAAAATCACTAGAACTACATTAACCTTTAAACTCGGTAGATTTTAGGAGCATATTACGTCACAAGCAAAGTGAAACAAAGTGGGTGGCTGGTCGTGAGAGAATCCATTTATTCAAAAGCATTTCATGAGATATATGCGTAAAATGGAAATGGTAGTTTCAATTACTAGAAGAAATTCCGGAGAAGTTCATGATCAACCACTTTATATATATGTATCAAGTTGATGGAAATATCGGATTCGACAGAGCGGATCTAAGTGGGGCCTTTGTGACGATGCAGAGACCTGGGCCTCGCTAGTTCCATTTCTCACCCAACGTGGAAATGACGCAAAGAAGAAAAGGAAAAAGTAATGCCCTGCAGTGGAAATCGGAAGCTTTCAAATGTTGTTTATGAAGATCGATTGCAAAATAAACATTTCAAGGAACAAGAATTTGAAAGATTGTAATAAAATAATTTTTAGCACAACAGAGGTTGTAAAAGCACACCAAGAAGCAACAAAAGCCCAAACATTTAGGCATCAAGAATTAAGTCAGAGCAGCCGTATGAAAAAAATGAAAAATGTTTATGAAGTTAAGCTCGGCCAAGGAACATTTTGATGACTATGTAAATGCGAAACTCTTAAATGTTGGAAGATCAATTGTCTGTGACGCCTAAAAAATATAAAAGTAAGCCATGCTTCTGATTTAGTATTGCTGTATTAGAATAAATTAACGTCAAGTCAAGTACGCTTTTTATGGTGGATCAATGTTTGTACGTATCCGCTATTAATCAACTGCTATTTATCTATCCGTTAATATGTACGTTATTTATCTATCTATTAATATGTCTGTTATTTATCTATCCGTTAATATGTCCTTTATGTATCTCTAACACAAACACCGACATGCCCACGTGAAAAGCCTCATATAGCCACAACGGGTGTAAACCCCACGTGAAAGTAATAGTATTATTCAAATCTACTCATATCTTCTTTCGAGATAACCGGGACGACACCCCATACGAAAGTGGCCGGACACCCCATGTGAAATCATCAATAACATCCAAATGTTCATCCTCTCATTATAAATATCATAGCGACTCACCCATTTCATATCACATTCCTTAATATCGATTAGCATATTAATAAACACTTTCAATTTTCAATACTATGAATTACTCTCAATTTGTTTTCGGCGTGCTTCATAAATAACAGCCTCAAATGGAAGATTAATTAATTATAAACCCTCTTAGAGAACGCCGCAAGAAAAGCTGTTGACCTAAACACAAAGTTCAAAGGAAACACAAAAGTTCAAAAACAACAAACAACGAAGTAAAGCGAAGATATGTTCATAGAGATCATGTCATGCAAACCAGAGGTTAATAAATAAATTATTTTTCGATAGATTCTAGCATATGACGAGATAATGTTCCGCGTAGATTTCGGATGTAGAAAGTGGGTTTTTTAATACTCATTGTTGAGGAGCCAAATAATGACGACTATTTCAAACAAAGATTTGATGTCGAAAGGAAGCGGATATCTTCATTAGCAAGCTGCACTACAACCATGCTGCAGACAGCCTATGGCTCGGCCACCACGAGCTTGATTTGAATATATATTAAAATAAGAGGTGTACAACTAAGTATAATTCTGAATGCTTTATGTGTAGATTTTGTAAAGCGTATCATTCAATTGTATGAGCCAGTTTGATTCCAGAGCACCAAATGATTTATTTAATTTACAAAGATACTCTAAATAGACGCTGGGCTTTCCGATACGACGGAGTATTGATTGCATGCATTGGTAATGAAAAAAATTGTGCTACTACTGTAGAAGGATAACACTAGAGGGGATAGTGGAACAAAATAGTTATTCTCAAGCGCTTGCATCTCATGATTTATGATTTTTTTCATGCATTTTTTGATGTCCAGTACTTAATGATATCAATGTGCTCTACCCGGCCATCACCGCTTTTGATGATTTTTGAACAAGGAAACTTTCCAAGAGTTAACTTACATAAATGGACATCCATACAATATGATAAGCAATATTCATGGATGACATCTACCATTCATACTCAAATATTTGTCGATTAGACTTCCAATTACCAAACAAGATAAAGCTTATTCGCGAAATATCAAGAAGTTTCGTCGGAAGGACGTAGAACGCTTGAGCGCCGCACTCTCTTCAAATAATTCCTGTGTGAACCAAATTTCAAATTTGGCTATCATTACGAGGGACATGTATCATATTACATAACATGATTGGCTGAGGATGAACGAGATACATATGCACAAACCTTAACGACATGATAGAAAGGAATACGCAAGCGATCCTAAATATTTTAACACAACAATTTCAACCCGAAGTATTGCCCCATTTCAAAATTATGTTCTCGCGCTAGATCCGAATTCTGCGTGATATAAGTACACTCACCAATTAAAGGCAATCTGTCAAGGCTATGTGGCACCTGAATGTTTCAGGATTCGAGGGGAGTTACAAGTTTTAATGTGACGAAGAGCTGGTTGTCGAAGCTGAAATGAAAATTGTATTGTGTTTTATTGTGTGCTCTTAATTGAAGGTTCCCAAAGTTTAATTTATTGTACTCACATCGTTGGATTTCATCTTATGTTCGGTTTAAGAATAAAATCTTTCATTTTCATATTCATTTAGATTAATTAAACATATATGCAAAATTTTATTTTACAAAAATAATTAAAAGAATGTTAGAAAATTTTTGAAATTATATTATCAATAATGAAGTTACTATAAAAATTATAATAATAAAACATATAAACAATCTAATGACATAAACGACGCAAGATATGTCATGTCGGGACAAACCAAACCATCATGTAAGCAGCAGTACCGAATCGTAGCTTAAATTATTGTGCCAAGAAAATATGAAAGTCGGGGCTATTATTACCCAAACCATTGTTGCTAGTCATATAGCACCAGTGCTAACTGAGGTGTAATGGAAAAAAATATGTTCATTTTAAATTAAAAAAATGAGAGATTATTCGCGCAAGGAATGTCAGTAACAACTAGTAGCATAAAAATCTTTGTTTATATATGAGCTGACTATACCAAGTGGTCAATAATTTTGCCTAAGTAATTATGTTGGGGACACTTTAGTATCATAATAACCCTATCTTGAAATGTTACTACTTGAATTCCAGGAAATTATTAAAAAAAAAATTTTCGGTCGGCGTGTTGGACCCGGAATAGTATAATTCCTTTTTCTACGTTTGTTGGCTGCAAAAATTTTGGTTTCCAATTTTACTTATAATTTAGTAGTGCTCATTGTTTTAAGAATTTTATCTTCAAATCTGAGATTTAAGATTTATGTGTCGAGTAATCAACCAAAACCCAACTTTGACTGAAGCTAAAACATCTTATTCATATATCCTCCACATCATCAAACACTTCACCATTTTCATTTGCTCCATTTGGCCTTAGATATTCCATCTCCCCCTTGAACATTTTTTTTCCATTTCTCTCCTTCAATCTGTCAAACTCCAAAACCCGCTTGTAAGGGAACATTGTTCTCTTCATCATTCTCTTCTGAAATGAAGAAACTCTCAAGCCCCTTCGAGATATTTCGGTTTCGAGGATAGTTTAATTTTTGGTCGACTTTACACCTTGAATCTTATTATAAATCTTTACATAGCCTTGAATTTATATATTACTTAATTCATGATTTGTGCTTCAATGACTTTTATGTGGATATTTCATAAACTTTAAATGTGTAGGAAGTTAGATCGGGGCCTTATCAGAAGCTATTGCAATATTAAAACTGGTGATTTAAAAACCGATTAAAGTTTTAGAGTTGTACAAAGTCATAATTCCCAAAGTTTTCATTGTAATCATATTTTGGGAGTATGTGGTTGTTAATTGTGGACCGATTAACTATTAGAATGATTTATAAGTTGGATCACTGAAATGATAAAGCAATAAGATGGAATTTTAGCAGGGATCGATTTGGTTGTGTTCTTGTTTGATTTATAATTCGGATAGTTTACCCGCCATGCTAGATCGCTTGTGAAATCTGCCCATTAGAGTCGTAATGTTTATTCTAGAACGCAATTCTTGGTATTAGTTGCCCCCAGCAGTTTCTTTCTGGTAGCTCTTAGGCCTCGGGATCACGGAAGCGGGCACGCCCGTGATCGCTCTCAGAGGACTTTTTTGCAGATAGCTAAAGAGGTGAGTACTTATCTCATTTGTATTAATTTTTATGTACTTCTTTTAAACGGTGTACCCGCTTATAATATAATTATGTAAAGGGTGTAATGTGTCTTTGCAATAATTGATGTGCGGCGGCGATATGTCCCTGGAAGTGAGTATGATTACGTGAAGTCCAGAGATACTCCGCCAGACGACATGCCAGCCTAATATGACATGGATTCTATTCTCATGAAAGATCGATGGTCGGCCTGGAAGCGTTTCACGCTCTTGAACCCCCAACTTATATTTCAGACATGGCTCACGGTACCCTCAAGTGTATTTAGTACCTTGACGCACTTGTGGTATTTATGTGCTTTGTTTCACTCAGGTAGCTTCAAGTACTTGCTCGCTTATCAAGGACATTTATTTATCATGGACAAGCTTTAATCAGTAATACTGCTTCGGGGATGTGGAGTAGTTTGTTTTGGGTTATGCATGAGCGCCTGAGGCCTCGGTGCAAAGCAAACCAGTCGGGATTACTAGGATTAAAGCTACCTCTTCCTCGTAGGATATGACGTTATTGGCCCTATACTACTTTATAAATACAGACGCGATTCTCTTTGACGCCTCATTGCAGTATTGTCGGCGTGGCCCCATACAAATACTACGGTAGAGAAGGCAGGTTTCAGCCTCATACTACCAGATAAAGCAGCGGTGCGAGTCTCTCTCTTTTTGGGACGCTTGGCTGCAATGCTTTATGTGGCCCTATACTACGGTATAGCCAAGGGTTTGGCCCCTATACTACGGTATACGCTGTACGACTCTCTTTGATCACTTTGGTTGCGCATTGTCGTGGTCTCATACTACGATAGTTAAGGTTTGGCCTGCTATACCACGGTATAAGAGCGGTGTGAGTCTTTGATCCTTTCATTGTGGCAGATTGTCGAATGCGTGGCCCTATACTACGGTATAATACATATGTTCGGGCCTTTATACTGGGGTATAAGAGCGGTGTTTATTAGCGACAATCCATTCCCCGCGACGGATTATATATGCGCATTAGAGGTCAGTATACTTACGGGATGGTAGATGTAAGGTGATGACTCAGATTTATAGTCGATGCTGAAGTCTCCGTGATTTCATTTGGGTGATCGCGTTTATTCAACCCCTATTATATATTCACGTGTTATGTCCGACACTTCATGTGGAATTATGTTGTATGACTTTATCCGATAACTCGTATACATGTATTTTATTCATATTTGACTACGATGATTTATTCCATAATCTTGTTGCTACAATAATGTATGCTTTCGATGCGAGTTATATCATTTTTGTACTTTGTCGGCAACTATTTTTATTCAGATACGGTATTTATTGGGCTTGTAGCCTTTACCGCATTATCAGTTTTTGTTAGTTATGTTATATATATCTTAAGTGGCTAAATGGACGAGATACTGAACGAGAACATTAGAGCGGTAAATTATAAACTCCGGTTTATGCTAATCTGCCGATGATGCTGGAGATGGCTATATATATATGGTGGAAAAAATGGATTCAAATGTGCTAGAATATAAGTATCGACCTAACTACCTAATTCGAAGGGCCATGGAGGTAAATAAAGTTCTATACTAAATGGAAAATCGGGAAGAGCAAATTGCATTTAGGTTATCTCGATTCAAGATATATTACTCATATTAAGAACGCATATATTCGAAGGTCTTATGAGGTATTTAGTTGTATCAGAGGAGCATGATTAAAGCGGGGAGCAGTACTTTAAAGTGAACGAAGATTATGATTGACATATGCTATGCACGAAGCATGAAAGAGTAAGCCAAGATATATGTTTGCAAGCTTATCATTGGCGCGTATATTATATCAAATTCAGCTATACTAAAGATAATGTATAAAACACTTCTTGTAATTAAGGTGTACCGTGAGTAAGTTGTTGACGTCGAGGGTTTATCAGTCTTATTAGAAAGCCAATAAGGAAAGTTTTATTTTGTATGTAGTAACCTATAAAATAATATCACTGGGTATATACTCTAAATAAAGTAGAATCTAAATTATTCTTATTCGCAAGGAATGTAGGTTTCACCCGCCTTAGCCTTACCCTATTTTCCCTATGGGCGGGCGTTTCCATGCCTAGGGTTAAGCGAAACTAATCTGATATGCATCGGGTCGAGAATGCTGCAATTCGCCGAAGACGGCGACGGTGGCTCAAGACCTCAATACCATACTTTTATCTTCCTTTGAAGTTTCCTCGCTAGTAATTATTATTGACTCCGAGTTTTGTATAAAAAAAATTGTTTGACGTGTATTTATATTATTTATTTTCAATGTCGCTGTACTTATTGGTTAGTTCACCCTCGATGGACGAAGTTATATTGCTCTTTATTTGAAGCATGTAAAAAGTGTCATTTTGGTCATATCCATCGTCAACACTGACATAATAAAGTTGGGCGACGTCCAACTCAGAGTACCACCTCAAGTGTTACAATAATAAAAAAAATAATTGATGAAAAGAGATCGGTGGTACCGTTTTCTAAAATAAATTTATAAATTTTATTTAACGAGGACATTTAGCACCCAATCATAATGCCTCTAAAAGTGAGAAGAAAAAGAAAAAAGGAAAAAGAACAGATTGATTTATTGTGAGTAACCGATCTTGCACATGTTGATAATTTCTGTTTTGAAATCAGAAAAAAGAAGAATCATTGGCTAAACTGCTTAAGATACCATGATAAAATTGACATTGCCTTAAAATGTAAAGGCTCTTTTCTGCTCTATATTTATTATGTTGTATCATCGATATTTTTTTTTGATAGGTACGTAGCATCATTCAGTACAAGTCAGAAAGAGATGAGCAAACACTTGCTCCATAAGTTTGCAAGCCAAAAGTTGAGTTAATATATGCTCTATTTTCACTATCCGAGTCACTAAATTTTTGGAGCTATTCTCGAAAACGTCTTGGAGGTTTGTGAAACATCCAATTACGGTTGGGAACCACATGATTCCACAGACTTCCTTCGACTTTTCTTGCAAAATTGAGTTCCAATGTTGTAGTTTATTGATCCTCTTGTACTCTCTATCCCAAACCTGTAAAAAGAATGCATCGGTGACAATATTAATCAAGTGATATTCCTTTGGGTTGACCAGACTAATAGCAACAAGAATAGCTTCTAGGAGACTTCTAATTGAGTTGTCTCTTTCGTTTTTTTATATGTGTTGTTGTTAATGCTTGTGTCACCCTTTATGATCTGTTTTCTTCCTTGAATGTCCATTTGAAGTATCCATCTTGGTTCCTTTTCGATGGTAGTTCCAATGTAGATTAGAGAATTCTTTTGTTTACATTCTCCTTTGCAGGTGTTTCCTGTAATGAAGACATTCTTGTTGAATTTGAATTTTGGTATGTTTTGCTCGATATCTTTTGCTCTGTTTTGATTTGTGGTGCTTTTTTCGGTCTGTTTGTTGACTTTGTAAGCATTGCTTGCTTTGTGTCATTGTTTTGCCAGTTGAAGTACTCTTACTCTGGCATTGTCATTTGTCGGATGTTCTTCTTTGAAGACACATTCATTCCTGACAAGCCATAGGTGCCATATGATACTTCCAAACAAAAGAATGTCATACTTACAGTGGTTCCTAGTGAGTTTTGGAAACCAATGGGTGATAAAGTTTTGTATGGTGGTTAGATGATTGTTGGTGTATTTTGAGTCAATGGATAGCCGAAGATTTTTTTGAAAAATTACAATTAAGAAATAAGTGATTAACAGTTTCGTTATCTTTTTGACAGAGAGGGCAAGTTTTCTTAATGATGTTTTTCATTTTAAGGGAGATGTTGTCAAGAGTGGGTACTCTATCTAGTAACAATTTCCATAGGAAAGTCTTGATTTTACGTGGAAAGGGAGCTTTCCAGATTTGGTTCCATATTTTCTTGTCAATAATGGAGTAAGCTTTTAGTATTTTTGTGTTTTTATTATTGTTATCATTGATGCGATTGTAGATGTCTTTAGAGGTAAAATAGTTGTGTGGCCAATTTTTTTTATCTTTTGTATTTGGCAATTGTATTTTAAGGATTTTTAGTGTAATATGCTATGGGAATAGTTTTGAGAGAAGAGGAAAGTTCCAGTGTCGATGTATAGTTAATAAGGGTTGGTCTGTATTTGACTTGAGATTTTGAATAAGAGTAGTATGGTTTTCGAGCGGTATCCATTGATCCGACCAAATGTTAATATCTTTCCAATCTCATACTCTCCAATACATGGTTTTGTCTATTTCATTAATTCCTTCTTTTAGTCCTTTTCAGACCCAAGATGTATTTGGTTTGTTTTTGGTGTTCATCAGGGTGTTATTGGGGAAATATTTCGATTGGAGGAAGGTGGTGAAGGTAGGGTTATGGTTGTTGATCCATTTCTAGCTAAGAGAGCTAAATTAAAATGAAGATGTTTAATTCCTAATCCTCCTTTATTTTTTTAGAAGTGAAGGAAGTCCCAATTTATCCAGTGTATTTTGTTGTTGTTAGTTCTCCCCCATAAAAAATTAACTAAAATTTTATCAATTTCGTTAAGAGTTCCTAGTAGAATTTTATAAACCCCCATGGGATAGACAAGAATGGACTGCAAAACGGATTTAATCAGAGTTACTTTTCCTGAAAAGTTAAGGAACTTAGATTTCCATGAGAGTATTCTTGTTTTAATTTTATTGGTGAGATCCAAGAAGATTTGTTTCCTATTTGAGGCAATGTCTAAGTTGATTCCTAGGTATTTGCCAAAACTAGTTGAGGAAGGAATGTTAAGTTTATTGATAGTTTCGGTCTTTACGGCATTAGATGTGAGCGGGCTAAAAGTGATTGTTAATTTGTTAAGGTTGATTATTTGACTAGTGTCTGAGCATAATTTTGAGATAATGAGATGACAATTATTAACACTATTTTTGTTAAAGTTTAAAGATGAAGTAGCAGTCATTAACAAAAAGAAGGTGGGTGATTTCAGGGCCATATCTCGCTATGGATACACCATTCAAGGATTTGTTTGCTTGTGCTATGGGAAGAGATGCAGAGAGGGCTTCCGAGCAGAGAGAAAAAAGGATCGGAAATGGAGGGTCCCTTGTCTAAGTCCACAAGTTGAATTAAAGGGTTCGGTAGTGTGCCCATTAATAAGAACTGAGTATTGTACAATAGTAACACATTTGTTAATAAGATTTATCCAATGATTAGGGAAATTTAATTTACGGATTATGGCTATCTAAACCAGTTTTAGTTCTTTTAGACATTCTAATAGTATGGGTTAGTTCTTGTGCCATTATAATATTATCCTGTCTGTTTCTACCATTGATGAAACTATTTTGAAAGGGTGAAAGTAAGTCGTTTAAATGAGGCTTGAGTTGGTTTACAATAGTTTTTGAGGCAATTTTCTAGATCACGTTACAAAGGCTGATGGGTCTAAAATCTATGACATACTTAGGGGAGTTAGGTTTGGGAATGAGAGTGATGAAGCTATTGTTAAATTGTTTTAGAAGTTGGTTACCATTAAGAAAGTCAAGAATTTCTTTTGTTAAGTCATTTCCAACAATATTCCACTAGTCTTGAAAGAATTTTGCTGGGAAACCATCTGGCCCACGGGATTTATTTGGTGCCATTTGGAAGAGTGCATTTTTAACTTCCTACTCCGTGAAAGGGAGGGAAAGAAGCAAGGTTTGGTTATTGTTTAGGGATGTTGTAATGTTGTTGATTGTATCAAAGTTTGTTTGGGTTGAGATGTTTGGATTGAAAAGATTTTGTAAGTAATTTTTGCAATGTGATTGCATTTCCGATTCAGAAGTGATCAAGTTATCATTTTGGTCCATAATTTCAAGAATGTTGTTCATTGGTTCTATGTTTGACATATGAGTGAAAGAATTAAGTATTATTATCACCATTATTAATTGCAAGTAATTTCAATCTTTGAAACCAATAATTCTTTTCAGCAATTAATAAAAGGTCAACCTGTTTTCTAAGGCCTATTTCCAGATTAATGGCATTAGTTGCGTTGAGATTAATTTGTAGGTTTACGAGTTCGGATTGGATAGTTTTGATGTGTTGAAAAATATTTTCTATTCTGTCTTTGTTCCATTTTTTGATAATGAATTTGGCATTATTAAGTTTTTTCAAAAGAGAATAAGAATGAGTTGCATTAGTTGAGTTGATTCCAACATCCCAGCAGGAGCTGATGATTGTTTGGAAGTCCGGGTGTTTAGATAGGAACTTTTCAAGTTTAAAAGGTCTCGGTCCGTGGAGGGTGTTTGGTTTGGTGTCAATGATAAGTGGGCCGTAATCTGATATTTGAATGGGTAAAGCCTTACAAGTGGAAAAAGGAAAGACATTCCATTCGAAGTTGCTCATGGCCCTATCCAATTTTTCATAAACCATTATATTATTTTATTTTCTAGACCAAGTGAAATCACATCCTAAATGACAAAGATCCACAAGATAAAAAAAGTGATAAAATCTTGTAGGTGATTAGCACCTGGAATCGCTCTGAGTGTGTGAGGGTGTTTTTCATTGTTTGTTAAGACCTAATTAAAGTCACCACAAAAAAGAAGTGGTTTATTAGTATAGGGGTGTACAGTATTAGCAATGTTATCCCAGGTTTGCTCTCTTAAATGCATTTTTGGATTACCATAAATACAACTCAAGTGCCGCCTTATATTAGATTCAATGTTGATTCGAAAAGCAAGAGGTGTTTTGATAAAAATGATAGGGCTATTTTTAATGTTAGAAGAGAAACCTATCCAAAGTCCGGCACTTCTACCCTTAGAGTCTATACCATAAACGGAATGAAAATTGAACTTCGTTAAAATGGTGTTGGCAGATTTAGTAGTGCATAGAGTTTCACTTAAAAAGCAAACATCCGGTTTATGTTGTGCTAGAGCTTTCTAAAGCCGAATCAGAAGGGCTCGTGGCTCGACCCAAACTCTACAGCTTCCATGAAAGCGATTTTCGTAGATGTCATTTCAGTTGTTGTGGAACAACTACCAAAATCCAACCCAAAATCTTTTTTATAAAGGGAATTAGGCAACCACTCATAAGCCAAGAACAATTCTTAAGATTGAAAGACCGTAAAAGAGGCTTCGCGCACCTAGTCAAGCCTCACGAACGCTCAGTCATCCCTCTCCTCGATCCGTTTGTTCATCAATTTGGTTCTCGCCTTCATGTATCGTCTCCATGTTTTTCTCCCCTGATGTTACAGCATGGTCAAGCAAAAGTTCGAATCTTCTCTTCTTAAAACCAACTTCCGCATTATCGAAATTCTCATTAATCGGCCCTTTCAGATCCCAAGTTTCAAGATTATTGATATTGCGGTTTCCTCATTATTTCATCTTCAACTCGTTAATCCTTTCCTTAAGAATTAACAGCCAGCCTGGCAAGAGCTTTAGTCCGAAATCGTTAAGGTTGGTTTGATGTCCATCAAGCTTACATGCTTGTTTCAAAGATTGCCACGTTGTTTAACATTTCCCTTGTAAATCCATCCAAATCCATCAACATTTCAATTTTTTGTCCATTTGATCCTTGAGTGTATAAACTCATAAACAAATCTGCAATTTTCTTGGGAAATTCCTTCATGGTTTTCCATAGTCGAAAACTAAAAAATGGGCGCTGTTTCCTTGTCGTCAGCCTCCTGCTCTCTCTCCGAATCCCTGGCTTTAACTTCACCTCAATTTACCTACTGCTCCATGTTGTCCACTTAAGATTCCAAAGATCATGATAATCCTCCTCATTTACATACCACAAAAATCAAAAGAAAAAGAGGGGGTTCCAAAATTTGACGCAAAATTAAATCCAAACGTTTCTCGATCTTCGAGCTACGCTCTCTTCTAGCAATCGGCTCTCGATTCACGTAGGATCATAGTTGTAGAATGAGTCGTCTAACTAAAGAAAATTATTAGTGCTAACACTTTTTACGTAATTGATGTCATAGATGGAATCACAATTCAATAAATTTAATATAAGATAAGCGAGTAAGCGGAAATAAAAAAGAAATGGAATGGAAACGGATCAATAAAACGATGTAGACCGAGTCGTAGCGCAACGGGTAATCGGCAGGATCTTATATAGGAGACAAACTTTAATTATGTTAGCAATAAATTTTGAAGGTAGAACTTTTAATGCGCAAAGTACAACGTTCTCAAGATTAAAAAAAACATTGGGTATATAAGGCTTTAGAGAAAGAGGGAGACAAAATTTAATTATGTTTTTAATATATTTTGAAGTTACAACTTTCAATGTGCAAAGTACAATGTTCTCAAGCTAATTTTTTTTTGTAAAATAACAATAAAAAATAAGCGGTCCAAACGAATGAAAAAATCATACGTGATGATTTAATCGCAATTTAATAATTAATAGAAGATCGGAGCGAAAAAGAAAGAAAAAAAAGAATGGAAATCGATTGAATAAAATATTAGATGTTTAAATTGTAAAGTGTAAACGGATAACTGGTATGTAAAGATTTAAAGAAAGAGGGAGACAAAATTTGATTTTGTTTTCAATATATTTTGAATTCAATGCGCAAAGTACAACGTTCTCAAGTTAAAAAATAATAATAATAATTTTTTTTTCTAGCAACCGCGAGTGAAAATCATGCACAAGTCACTTTTATTACTGCAATAGATATTGAAAATGATCGCAAATATTTTTTTATTATTTAAAACTTATTCCAAAATGTAATGTATTTGTAATTCCTATTTTGTCCTTCATTTAACATGGATTATGTTAATTTTAAGGGCAAAAGGCCTTGGCACCCATTGAGTTATTCAAAATAATCGCTTCTCCCCACTTTGTAATATGCATGTTCAGTTCCACCTATTAGAAATCCTTAATTACATAATTATACCCATTCCGTTTGTTGAAGGCTAAAATTGACCGTTAAGTCATTTTCAGCGGGAAATTGTTTAAATTTTGAAATATACTGGGGAAAATTTAATAATAATAAAACTTGTTTAAATTTTTGCCCCAAATTACCAAAACCTAATTCAATTAAAAACCTACACTATTCCCCAAATTGATCTAATCAAAAGCAAAACCTAAACCTAATTTCATAACCGGCCAAATTCGACTTAACATCTAATTCATAGCTTAACTTAGACTTTGATCCTTTAAATGTCGAATATAATTTGAACTACTCCAAAGATGTCATTAATGTCGAAATATGACCGAGAATGAAGAAAAATTATTTATTGCAAATAATGTGGGTGTGTAAAAATTGCATAAACCGGTGTCAATCTCACAAAAAAGAAAATCCTGTTAGAATATTTTTCACATGTCCTACGTCAAGGGTAAGTTTGTATTGAAAAGTTTCTAAATTTTGAAAAATATCTATGGTAGTTTGTTGCTGGACATGGTTGGATGAATTGGGCAGATAGAGCTTATAGTACTTCATCTTCCCACTCTCATGGAGGAATATTTGATGCTATTGAGGTGTTGTTGAAGGAAAAAAAAAAGAACAAATAGCACAACTTGGTTTGGAAAAAATGATCAAAATTGCAGCAAAGACTTGTTATAGGAAAAGAACGCACTGCAGTTTGGATAAAAATACCTCAACGGCAGCATTTATTGTAATTACTGCCCTATCCATTTCTTGTTTTGTCGGGGTGCGATATCGATGTACGAGTATCATGGAACAATGGTATTCCATTCAAACCTATTTTTGAAGATAACAATTGCTTAATCTAACTAATCCCGCTTTCAAGTGAACATGTTTTATCGTTTATTTCTTAATATGTTAAACGCTTAAAATGTTGATCGACGTTCGAGCTCACGGATGAGTCTATCAAACGCAGCCTTCAACGAGCCTGTTCTTATTGCTTATAGGCTTGTAGGCGAAACTCTACACTCTAGTATATCGTCGCTTTAAATACGCGCGAAAGTAACGTACTTTAAGCATTTAATCTAATTTGTTTTAAAATCGATTTGTCCTAATTTCTAATCCGAAGATGACGATTCATGGTTAAGTCTCATACAAATGATCGCGGTGTCATTTCTGCTTTCGAGAATTGGCGTGAAACGCATCTTTATTTTAGAAAAAAGAAAAATTCGAACCATCGAGACCCCATCGGTATGTTCCCCGGTCCTCGATGATCGGAGACTCATCGAGACCTCCTCGGTCTCGAGCAGGTCCTCGGATGACGCACTCCTCGACCTCTCGACAGGTTCATACAGAAGCGGAGCTGACCGCTGTTTTCCTCGATCCAGTCAGGCTCATCGAGACCCCCCCGGTCTCGACGAGGTCACGACGCTGGCACCAAATTTTAAATTTTGTGCACTATTTAAAGCCCTTTCAAAACACAAACAACTTTTGCAAATCTTTTTACCTAATTTTCGTAGCATTCAATCTATCGCAGAACAACAAAAAGTAAAAAGTCATAACCCTACATTTAATTCAACATTATCTTTTGTAGAGAGTTTCCTAGTTGTGTGATATTTCCAATTCTCAATCATTTATTGTATCGGGAAGTGGAAATCCTTTGGGTGCCAAAGATGTGGTTGCTATTCTAGGTTGAGTAGTATATCAAACTCGGAGCAGAAATTCGTTCCTAATCAAGGCCCATTAGAGTCGAAATCCTGGGCTGGTAGCTCGGGTCACTTAGTTGGTGGCTAGGTGTTTGATAATAGGCTTCGAGAGAAGTCATTGCGGCGCATTCAAACATCGCCTGGGCGCGATTTATCTGCCAAAACTCCCGAGGTCGAAAACCGACGGTCGAAAGCGCAGTGAACCGAAGTTCTCTCAAGTAAAATCGCGTATTGTTTCTCTTTCCTTGCTCTTACTTTCAAGTAGTCTTTTATTATTGCTAATCAATTTGATTATTAATATTGTTGACTAATCTTTCTCGAGCTTCGTAGTAGATCTTATCACATTAATCTTTATTATCATTGTGTATTAATTCCTCAAGATTCTTAAGATTAAAAACTCGAAAAGTTAATATAGTAACTTAAAACCCTTATTCACCCCCCAAGGTTAAATCTAGGCTAACAATTGTATCGTGAGTCAGGTTCTACGCCTTGCTTAAAATCTTGTAGAAAGATCATGGCAAGAACGGAATACGGGTAGCTCGAACTTTTGTGTCGGGCGTGTCGAAAGCGCGAGGGCCAATTATCATTATTGGATCAAATTATGACTATCAAGCAACGCATTCAAATATCACGCAAAGCATCGACTACAAATTATGGAGAGTGATCATCAAGGACCATTCATTCCAATGAAATACCAAATTCTTCAAGCCGCGCATAGAACTCGAATTCAAAGTGGAAGCACAATATAAGAGAATTAGGCGCCGCCTCGATAGAGGTTCCAATTGAAGATGTCGACAAAGAAGAGGGACGAGTGCTAAGGGATGAGGAACTCAAGAAAGTGGAGTTGAATTCCAAAACCATTCATGTTCTTCACAATGCCATACGATGGAAGAGTATGCCTGAATGGGTGGACGCAAGCTCCGCTGCCGAGATATAGACTCAAGAAACCGCCATGTCGGGTTCTAGTCACGTACACTGGCCAAGGGTTCGACTTTTGACTAGAGAATATCAAACCTTGAAATGTATCATGGAGAATCCATCAAAGATATGTACCAAAGGTTCAATACCATCATGAACAACTTGACTCTAGTGGGAAACATTCTCCAAAAGTTAAACGAGAATCTATAGAAGTCAGCCAATCCCGAAGTTTGGCCAAAAGCAGCGTGGCTATAAATGAAGCCAAAGACATCAAGACTCTTCCTAATCAAGAGCCCATCGGATCCTTGAAAGCCGAAGAGGAAGTGATTGCTAAGAACAAGGCTCGGGAATTGCGGACAAAAAAGAAAATGGTTCTCAAGGGCGGCCAAAGTTCAAAAAAGTAAATTAAAAAGCTGAGAGTGGGATTTGTGATGATGAAGATATGGTCATGTTAGCCAGAGACTTCAAAAGTTTCTGCAATTCAAAAAGTAACAATGATCATGGTCATAGAAGCTTCAAGAAATATGACAATTATGAAAGCGAAGTACCTAAAGGCAAAGCATAAGAGGGCAAAATCAAAAGAGATAACATGCTTTGAATGCAACAAGCCCGGACATCTTAAGACGGATTGTCCTCGTCTAGCCAAGAGGTCTCAACCCAAGAAAATATGCAACAAGGCCACTTGGGATGATGAATCCGGAAGCGAATCCGACTCCGAAGTGGAAACATGCAACGCAAGGCTCTATGGCACAAGATTCTATGGAGGTACTCTCTCTTTAAATCTCTTTCTTTTTTCGATGATGACTCACTAGTGATGATGAGCAATCGAGTAGTGATTTTGACAAGTTAAGAAATAATTATAATGAGTTATTAGAAAGTTTTGAAAATTGCTTAAAAGAACAAAGAACTTTCTAAAAACTAATAAAGCCATCAGCTAAACCACCTCTCGAATGGTTACTATGCTCGACTCAATTTAAAAATGATGGTATTCTGAAAATTGAGCTTAAAACAAAATCTTAAAAAGATTGAGTTAGAAAACGTAGAACTCAAGAAATCTCTCAACTCATATACTTTGAGAACAAACAAGTTGAATGAAATTCTTGAGGCTCAACGTTGTCCAACCAACAAAAAGGGGTTAGGCTATTCAAATGATACCTTATCATACTATTAATGCTGTTTCATCATCCAAGTATCAAGTTTGTAAGACCGCATTTCACTTGTACTTATTGTGAAAGGAAATCACAAGTCTCAAAATGTCCCATTCAAAGGTTAGTGAGAATGGGCACCTTTATGTCCCAAGTCTCTAGCATCGAAACGGATCAGCGAGAAAATCCATTCTACTTACTAACTCTGACCCAAATCACATTGGGTAAATTCTCGAATGAGAAATTGACTTTGTGTTGTAGGAGGACCGCCATCCATGAAAGAAAAACATTTGATGGTGGATAGCGGATGTTCAAGGCACAATGACGGAGAGATGCCTCACTCTTTGAAGCTCGTAAATGCGCGACTGAAACGTAGTTTGCAAACAACGAAAACCGCCAAAATCCTGTAAATGGTGTATTGGTAAGAAAGGTTACTTTTTAAAATTAAAAATACTACTTGTTGATGGCGTAAAGTTTAATTTGCTAAGTGTGAGCCAATTATGTGAAAATGATTAGCGAGGTAAAATTTTCTAAAAACATAAACGTGTTATTTCAAACGCTTCATCTTCATTTGTCAGTGTACGGCTATCGGACGAATAATGTATTATGTTAATTTTGATTCAAGTTGGAACTAGTAACATTTGCATGAATGTGGTCCATGATGACACGTAGCTCTGTGGCACGATCGTCGGGTCATGCTAGTATCAAATGTTATCTAAATCGAGATAAGCACTCACATGTAAAAGTGTCTACTAAATCTCTGCTTAAAAGTGGTTAAACTTTGTGATGCATGTCAATCCTTGGTAAATGCACAAATCTTCGCTTAAACCTATAAATCTTGTTTCGCTAAACCATGTGCTTGATTTGTTACATATGGATTTGTTTGGTGAAACGGATGCCGAGAGTTCGTGATCGAAATATGTTTTTGTTATTGTGGACGATTACTCGAGGTTTACTTGGGTAATTGGCCTTGCTAATAAAAGTGATGATTTTAAAGAGTTTGCTAAGTTGTGTAGAAAGCTCATGAATGAAAAGGGATTCAAAATCAAAGCCATAAGAAGCGATCACGAGTGAGTTCGAAACGAGAGTTCGAGGAGTTTGCGGGGGAGTACGGTATCCAACATAACTTCTTGGCACCAAGAACACCTCAACAAAATGGAGTTGTAGAGCGAAAGAATAGGACCATTCAAGAAATGAGCACAATTTGCCAAAAATACTTTGGGGACATGCCGGACACCGTGACAGTTACACTATCAACCGGTATTCCTTGCATCTATTCTCGACAAAACTCCTTACGAGCTTTGGTATGGTAAGATCCCTCGTATTGGATTATTTTAAAGTCTTTGGATGTAAATGCTATATTTTAACACCGAAGATAGATTGGGAAAATTTGATGCTAAATCTAACGAGGCAATCTTTCTTGGTTATTCTTAAAAACTAAGAAAGCATATATCATCTATAATAAGCATGATCAACGCGCTGCAAGAATCTATTCACGTTAACTTTGGATGACCCAATCCGCTTGTTGAGAAAGTTGTAATAGATGAAGATGATTCATTAGGTGGAAATGTGGATGCAGAATTCTAAAGAAGTGATGAGCCTCAAAACCAAGTATCAAATCTAGAAAGATCAATTGCTGGGAAGAAACAAATAATCATCGAGAACCGCAAGATGACGACATTCCATGGGCGAACACATGAAGATCTTCCTAGGGAGACGAGGATCGTCAAGAATCATCCCCCGAATCTCATTCTAGGTGATATCTCAAAGGGGGTAACTACTCGATCCTCTTTAAATAATGTTTTCTCTTCATAGTGCTTATGTATCTCAAGAGTACTCTAAATATTAAACAAGCTCTAGAGGATCCGATTTTGATTTATCTATGCAAAAAAGAACTTGAATAATTTGAAAGATGCAAAGTTTGACATTTAGTTGAAAAACCTCGCGGATAAAACCATTATTTGGGACAAAAGTATCGTAAATAAACTTTTGATTTAAACCGGTATCGCTTTTAGTAAATAAAAGTCGCCTTATTGTTCAAGGTTATAATCAAGTCGAAGGAGTTCTTGATGAAACTTTTGCCCGTGGCTAGTTGGAACCATTCTCAGATTATTTTAGCCTTCGCTAGTCACATAATGGATTTCAAACTACACCAAACGGATGTCAAAAGTGCTTAAACGGTTTCTTGGTCGAGGAAGTTTTGTAAAACAACCTCCGGGTTTTGAAGATCCTAACTATCCTCACTCCGCTTTTTTAAACTAGATAAAGCCCTTTTATGGTTTAAAAACAAAGACCTGTGAGCTTGCATGAAAGCGTTGACACATTTAATGGGCGAATGGTTTCAAGAAGGGAAAGCTCGATTCCACGCTTTTCCTTAAAACCAAGGGCAAACATCTTATAGTAGTTCAAATTTATGTTGATGATATTATTTTCGGTTCTACTAATAATTTGTTGTGTGAGGAATTTTAAAATAATGACAAAGCTGAAGTTCGGTATTTGAAAGACGACGGGCGAATTGAACTTCTTTCGGACTCCAAGTGAAGCAAATGGATGACTTTACCTTCATTAGTCAAAGCAAGGTCCTCGAAGAGCTCATAAAGAAATTTGGGATGGAAGATGCAAAGGTGATCGAACTCCAATGTTCACTTCAACAAACTCGACATAAGGACGGAAGAAGTACACGCTACAACGAGACAAAATATCGAGGTAATGTATCGTAGTCTTCTTTATCTTACCGCTCTAGACCCGTATTATGCCTTGCCGCTTGTTTGTGTGCTCAAGCTTCCAAGCTTGTCCCAAAGAGTCTCATCTAAAGCGGTTAAAAGGATCATTCGGTACGTGAAAGGAACAATCAGGCATGGGCTGTATCCTGGGCGAAAGAAGAATTTTGAACTTCATGGGATACTGGATGCGGATTTTGCGGCTGTGTACACTTGATAGAAAGAGCACTAGTGGGACTTGTCACTCTTCATAGACATAGCCTCACCTCATGGTCGCCAGTTAAGCAAAAATAATAGTGTCGCATTGTCCACGGCGAGTCGAATACGCTACGTTGGAAATTGCGTCGTCAAGTACTTTGGATGAAACAAACTTTGAAGATTTCGGGATCAAGTATGATCAAGTTCGTGCTAGTGACAACACAAAGTCATCAATATCGCTTAAGAATCCGTACAACATTCAAGCAACTAAGCACATTGAACCGCCATCACTTTATCCGGGGACCATGTGGTAAAAAAGTGAACATCGATCTCAAGTTCCAGGGGGACAAATGATCAACTATGGATATTATTCACTCAAACTATTACCCGAGGATCAATTTAACCGCATTAGGCGCGAAATGGGATGCTTGATCTTTCTAGTAAGTAATCTTGTATTCTCATGCCTTTCTTGCTTTTAATTGATGCATGCTATGGTTTTTTAAATTTTGTCAAATCTTGTTATCGGGACGATAAGCCAAACCATAAAAATTGTCCGAAATGGTCATGAAGTTGAATCGTTGGGACGCAGCGAAAGTACGAGGATTAAGTGTTGTGTCTCGAGGTCAAGATATTGATTGTATGATATTGAGGATAGTTGCTTTGATTGGATGTGTTTCGGTTGTTTTCAAGCGATTATCGGCTGAGTATCATATCGGATATTCAGGGCGCGGTATCAGCGATATATACGTGTGAATTTTGTGGTTTTATGCGCTTTCGAGACTTATCATGACCTCCCCGCCCGGCGAGGTCTCGATGGCGTGATGAGGATTCATGAATCCCAGAGTCGGTGACCCCATCGGTACTCCCCTCGCTCGATGCAGTTCCCGCAATAACCGCCTCGGGTTCGATCATAGCCCATCGGCATTCCCCCATTTCCACGTGTCTCGGCCATGAAATAACCAACCGGTAACCGCTTCTCTCATCGAGACCTCATCGGTGACCCCTGCGGGTCTCGATGAATTGCCTTCTATATATACTTCCTCACCGATTTTTCCCCATTTCAACACAAAATCCAAAATTCCCCAACCCTAATACACACCACATTCAATCTTTTCCTTCATCATTTCACAAAAAACTCACCATTTTTTCTTTCACTCAAAATTTACTACATTTCCTTCTACAAACCCAAACACTATCCTTTTATTCCAAAATTCATCATAAAAATGGCCTCAAACCCTCAAGCCAACCAAAAAAGAGGCTGTGAACTCAAATCCTAAATTTCCTCTAACCAAGTTGTTATTTTATCAAGGCGGAAGTTCCTCAACCACAATCTAGTGCAAACGTGAATCCTTTACTCTCAAGAGGAGGAAAAAGTGGGAGAATTGGGAAACCCAACATCCCGATGGATATTACTATGATGGAAGTGGATTGAGGGGACTACATTCGAGCTGTCAAATTCCAAAAAATGGGAGAAATTTTTGGGTAAGTCCTACACATCTTCCCGTATCATTTACTTCTTTACGTAGCATGTTATCATTCACACACTCCTAGTAGCAACAATCTAATATTAAGTTGAATTTAATGGAGATCATTTGAATATAAAATGAGGAATTTTGCAGACTTCTGATCGCTTCCAAGAACGGTTTTCAGTTAGTTACGCTTTTTTGATCTTCACTCCGGCGACGAGATCGTAGTCATGCGGCGGATGTGACCGCTATGTTAAATAATGGTCGGAGATTTGAGAAATGGGTATCGAAAGAAAGTGGGTAGTCGAGCACGTGCCATGCTTATATCCGCATGGGGAGTGCTCATATCACACGCTGCAGTCATCGTTCCAGCTGGCTCCTCGTGATGTGAACTGAAAGTAGTGGTCATGCACTTTTTTTGACTCCATGTGTTTTTGCTTCGCCAACGATCAACCTTCCTATCATTATTGCCTTCCACATGCCACTCTATGGGCAATACCAAGGCGACAACTCTTCTCTACGACGCTTATTACACAATACAACGGAGTCTGGGATGTAGATAAAGTTCCCCTGTGTGGGTATGCCATCGTAAAGTAATATTATTAGATTACTAAAGACTACTTTAAGAAATTGTACAATCATGCTTTCATAATAATCGCTCTTTGGTGGAAGGCGGAGGCAAAATTGACAAATCGCGAGGATAGCAGAGCAATCCAAACCATGATGGGAGGAAAATGGTTTAGTGGAAGTTGATGACTTGAGGATCCGGTATTTTCGGATTACGAAGATGTTGATGATGATTATTTCGAGGAAGATGACGGGACGATGATAATGATGGAGTAGGTGGTGATGATAGCGATTTCAGACTTGCGCTCCTCAGCTTTGCGCGAGAGTAAGATAAGTCGCAAGACCACGCAGCTAACGAGATCGCAAGGAGGCAACAAGCCATAGAAGATAATCTGCGCTTCTCATAAAAGGTCAAGAAACTCTCTATATCAAGGAGAACAAGAAACTTAAAGATTATGTAAAAGGAATTATGAAATTCTTTCTTGTTGAGAAAGTAATTTAGCACGGGGCGCCAACAAGAAATATTTAGCGCATTCGACGATGCAGGCCGAGGTCGGGAGGATACCACCGGGGTGAAGCAAGTACACATCCGGCATCTTACTTCTCGCATCCGACCACTTCTTCTCCGGGATCGGGATCAAGATTATCTTATTGATGATGATTTACTTGTGCGGATGGTAATGATCATTCTTCATAGCGCGAAATAAAGCGGTCCCAAGATAAACTAAAGGACTTTTGATGGCTTGGACCTTTTAAATTATTGCGTGTTGCTTTATTTATGCCTTTGTTTATTCCTTAGTTTATACCCCTTTGCGGATGATCCCAAAGGGGAGTCAGAGTAGACTTACGCTTGTGTTGCGGTTTTAAACTTTAGTTTGTTTGCCTTAAACTTTAGTTTGATATGGTTTTTATCGTTTTCTTGCCAACTCCACGGATGCTTTCGCAGCAGTAATAGCTTTGCTTTGATGCTTAATTATCTATCTTATGCAACGCCATTTTTGCAGGTCAGGTTCATTGTTTATATCATCCATGGTTATTATGGTTCTATATTCATAAGAAAGCCTCAAATTTTGTATGCTGAGTGAGTTACGCTTGCCTTATATTTCCTTCCTCTAGTATAAAGTCAATTTGTTATCACCGTGGGAGTTTTGTTGAATAATGCAGAATTCCATTCAAAACCTATTTTTGAAGATAACAATTGTTTAATCGAACTAATCCCGCTTTCAAGTGAACATGTTTTCGTGTTTATTTCTTAATATGTTCAAACGCCTTAAAACGTCGATCGATGTTCGGAGGCTCACGGGATTTATCTATCAAAACGCAAAGCCTTTCAAGGAGCCTCGTGGTTCTTTATTGTTTATAGGCGCTTTGTAAGGAAACTCTACACTCTAGTATATTGTCGCTTTTTAAATATGTGAGGAATGACTTTTGCGATTTAATCTAATTCGTGTTTTAAAATCGATGGTCCGTAATTTCTAACCAAGTATAGATTTATTCATGGTCTCATACAAATGATCAGGTGTCATTTCGCTTTCTCGAGAATTGGCGTGAAACGATCTTTATTTTTAGAAAAGAAAATTCGAACCATCGAGACCCCCATCGGTAGGGGTTCCCGGGTCCCGATGATCGAGACCTCATCGAGACCCCCGGTCTCGATAGGTCCCGACGATCGGTGACCCTGACCTCTCGATAGTGGTCTATATATTGCAATGGCTTTTGACCGTTGCTCATCCATCAGGCTCACTCGAGACCCCCGTCTCGATGAGGTCACGACGCTGGCAACTTCAAATTCTTTTAAATTTTGTGCACTATTTAAGTTTCTAAAACACAAACAACTTTTGCAAATCTTTTTTACCTAATTTTCGTAGCATTCAATTCATCAGAAACAAAAGCAAAAAGTCATAACTCCTACATTTAATACGTCATTATCTTGTGTAGAGAGTTTCCTGATATTTCCATTTCTCAAGCATTTATTGTATTGAGTGAAATCCTTGTGTGGGAAGCATAGGGTTGCTATTCTAGGTTGAGTAGTATATTGAAATCCCGAGCACGCCCTTGGTTCCTAATCAAGGTCGACAGAGTCGAAATCCTGGGCCGGGTAGCTTGGGTCACTTAGTGGAGGCTAGGTGTTTGATAATAGGCTTGAGAGAAGTTAAGCTGTGTGTATTCAAACATTTCTTCAAGTGCGATTTATCTTTGCCAAAATCCCGAGGTTGGAAAGCCGATTTGCCGAGCAAAGAGGGAACCGAAGCTCGTTAAAATCAAGTACAGATTGCTTTTCCTGCTCTTTAGTTTCAAGTAGTCTTTTTTATTATTGCTAATCAATTCGACATTAATATTGTTGACTAATCTTTCTCGAGCTTGGGTAGTAGATCTATCACATTAATCTTTATTATCATTGTGTATTAATTCAAGATTCTTAAGATTTCTCAAACTCGAAAAGTTAATATAGTAACTTAAAAACCTTATTCACCCCCTAAGTGTTAAATCTAGGCTAACAAGTATGAATGTGAATGAAATATTGCAGCATTTGATTAGTTGGTCTAGTAGTTTGTTGACTAATGTATGATCGTTGTATTATTAGTCAAGACCTATGTTGTTGGTTTTGGTGTTTGTTGATAGATAATGTGAAATTGAATTTGAATGCAATGTTGTACTATTGTAGTAACAATTAACAATGTGAATTTGAATTTCAATATAATGTTGCACTATTTTTATTGTATGCTGTTTAGAAAGGTGAATTTGAATGTAATTTTACGCAAAACCTTTATGGTGCAATTAAACGATACACAACTGAAAGTTACATTGTCTCAAAAGAAGCACCAAACCATTCTAAACAACGAAATTGACCATTCTAAACAATGAAATTGTCTTCAAAGAAAGCACACATGGTGCATTAAACATAGTAATTGTTGTTAAACACATTAAAGAAGCCCCACCAAGTGCTCGAAAGTTGTTTTCTGTCCATGTTTGTTCTAGTCACCCTGGGACATCCTTTTCAATGCGGACTTAGTCTTTCTGCTAGTGTTTGTTGATGCTTTAGGAATTGGTTGGCTGCTAGTTGTTGGAGCTGCTTCAGTCTGGCTCTGGTTGAACCTTGACTTCTTCCTTGTTTTGCTAGGAATGGATTGGCTACAACTATGTTGTTTCTTTTTCCTTGAATTTTGAGGAGCTTCTTTATTAGCATGTTGTGCTACTAAAGTCTTTGGAGATGGACCAGGCTATGCAATTGCAGACTTATGTGCAGCTGGAGTTTTTGGCATGATGTTTGAAGGAACATTTGGCAATATTACATGAATCTCATTCATTCAAGCAGACAAATTGTGCAACTTCACAAAAGAGAAGTTTCAATAAAAATTCAATAGACAAGTTATGCAGTTTAACAAAGAAGAACTGATTGTAGAAAGAAGAAGTTATTGTAGAAAAAAAAATACTTAAATATAGCTCATGCTCAACTTGTTCTAGATCAATGACTTCATCCTCAATCTGTTTTGTGTTAAACTTTCTCCTCTTGCACAACCTCCACCACTCTGATAGTCAGCTTTCTTTTTTACACAAGTCCTAACATTACGTCCTTGAAGTCCACAATATTTGCAGGTATGAGTATACTACTTAGTTAGATATTGCCTGCCTTTATAGCTCCATATAGTAGTATGAGTGTACTACTTATTTGAAGTCCACAATATTTGCAAGTATGAGACCATTCACAAGAAAATTGACATCTAGCTCTAAATTTATGGCTCTCATTACATGTATCATATGTCCTTTCTCCTAACAGCAGCATACCATGTCATTACCTCCTTGAACTACCTAGAGCTTGAAAATACAAGGTCTGGAAATAATTTTGAATTTATGATGTTCTTTTCATTGAAGTGTACATATTTGTTCTTCTTTCTCCCTTATTATGTCACCATAGTACTCATATCTTGCTCACTTTCAGAAGTGGTGTTACCACTATCAAAATCTGAATCATCCAAATTCTTATATGAGGCATCTTTAGAATCATCTGATGTAGTTAGAACCCAACCTACCAACCTCCTTTCTCTAAATTGAATACCATATCTGACATAGGGACCTTTATATTTCTTTTTCTTCCCAGTTGCTGCCCTATTTGGTTCACTGGTATCATCAATCTTAGTGGCATTAAATATTCCTAACATAGGTTGTTTCCCTTTCCTATTATTAATCTGATCTTCTACTAACTGTTCTTCTTCAAGCATAACAAACTCTTCTTCAACTTTCTCTAAGAAAACTTCACTCAAAATGGAATCTGAACCACCTAAATCTCCATAATCAAAGTTATCTTGTTCCTTCCCATACAACACATCATTTACATCATCATATTCACTATCACTCCCATCATTATCCTCCTCATCCCTCTCAACCCCTGCAACTTCGTATTCAGTATCTGAATCACTCCACTCATTCTCATCATTTTCTACATTCTCCCCTTTCTCTTCAACATTACCAGTGTCACTGTCACTATCATTATTCCCATCTTCAAAATTAAATTCAACTACACCTACACTACCTCTTTCAGCACTCAATTTAGCCCTTTCATCTACTTTAGCCTTAAGAATCTTAGTAGACCAATCACTAAGCTTCATATTACCATACTCATCCTCCATATCTAATAATGAATCAGTATTACCAGGCTTAAGGAAATAAACATCAATAAATTTGACATTTTCTGTCAAAATCAACAAACCAAGTAACATTCTTACCAGACTTAAGAGGGAACAACCCATTCAACCCCTCAATTTCAAGGTGTTTATACATACATAAAGAACTCAAAGCATAATAAACACCGAATTCTAATGCACACGCCACTTTGAACCCAATTCAAAGGTGTCGGCATCACCATAATCAAATAATTCAACCTTACCTCCCTCATAAGAGAAATTAGGGTTACCAACTAGCTCACCGCTGTAGTGTAATCTGACGCTAAAATAATTCTTGCACTTAGCATATGCAATCTTGTAGGTCTCATCATCAAAACTATAATTCTTTTTGCGAACCTGACCAGCCATCAACTCGCTTACTTAGGATTTCACTAAACACCAAGATTCAAAAAATTCATTCTCGCAAACTACTAGTGGAACTGAAGTAGAAACAATCAACTTTGAAAAAATTGATTTTCTGTTAAAAAAAACTATTGAAATGTAAGGTTTTAGGAAAACTAATCGATTTGGAGATTTTTTCTAAGTTGAAATTTGACTAATAGTGAAATGTACCATTCATTGACCTATTCTATACTTAGTAAATATGAAGTCCCTGGTAGCTGAAGCCAAGGAATTATATTTTGTCCCTAAATGATACGTGGAAAGTACAATTTTATCCTCAATTATTATCTAATATATTACAACAACTTTTAATTTTCTCAAAGTGGTCTATCTCTCAAAAAGTATTTTACGGCATTACCCACCGAAAAATGACTTAACAATCAACTTTATCGTCAACGAACTTAAACGTGGTATCATCTGCGATTAAAGTGATCGTAATAGCGGAAATTTTATTTACGCTGGCTGGGAGCGGGATAAAGTATTGGTTTTGAATAACCTAATGGGCGCCAAGGTATTTTGTCCTAATTTTAATACTAAAAATGGACGGAATCTAAATTGACGGCTAATATTGCTTCAATCCTCAATCTAACAAAAGTTAAACTATAAAGATCTAATTGACCTTTATTTAGTCGATAGTTTGGAAATGAATTATTAAGCCATATAACTATAAGTGATTTTTAGTTTTTAGCATGATATGAATAAACTGTTGGATATATGGATGTGAATGTAAAATTTATTTTATTTTAATGATGTTAAAAAGTGGCACAAAAGAGGAATGCAATGGAAGCTTGTTAGTTAAATTATGTATCCCATATTGGACACTATTGAGTGAAATGTGTAGTTAATAAAGAGGCACTATGAGGCTTTAGTAAATATGTAACTAAGCTTCATATCAAAGTTCTCCTATACCAACACGGGGCGCAAATTTAAAATTAGCTTCAATTAAGAATTCGCATGTGAAAGCATGGACACAAATACGTTGTGGAAATTGGTTATGGAGAGCGAAGAGTTTTAAGCCCAAATGCCATGAATTTTTTCGCATCCCAGTCACCTGTTAATATTTTCTCCGCAAGTCAAAGGCCAAAAATCTTCAATTTTGCTCCGCTTAATACAAAAGTAAGACTATGTACAATGACCACTTTTTCTTTAACACTTTTCCAATTCCAACATCTACACTATATTCTCTTTCCATTAATAATTCAACGCCCATTCACTTTTATCTTATATTCTTATTTACTTATATTTTTTATTTTTATGATTAAATAATTATAATAATTATTATTTTATATAATTAAATAAGAATAATTAATAATTTAATTAAATTATTTTTTGATATTTTTTAAAAGTGAAATTTATATAAATATTTATTTAAATAATTTTTAATCTCATATTCTAATGAGATAGCCACAAATCTGCCTATTGAAATTTAAAGTTGGTGAAAATTGAAAAAATTGGGATATTTTGAGGACGCGGGTTGGTTTGAAAATTGATTATCAAATTGATAATTATCGATTTTCGATGAAGCTGCGCGATAATTAGTAAAATTTTGAGTATTGAAAGAGTTATTGTTAGGATCCATTTCACTAAAAAGATATTGAAATATAAAAAAGAAGAATTTAGTAAAGGATAATAGAATAATTATATTAAAAATTGATAATTTTTTTTATATCCAAATCAAATGAACCAAGTCTCAATTTATAGAGGAAAAAAATGCTGAATTTTTTTATAATTTAAAAAAAAATTTAATTTATTATCAAATAATTGACCCCAAATAATTAGAATGGGATATAAAATCCAAAAAATACTGAATAGCCACGCATGTCCTCCTTTTTCCTTACTTTACCAAAAAGATTCAATACTGTAGAATTTTTTCTACCACTTTAATCCACATCATCAATCAACCTCTCATTACCCCTCCCAAAGGGTTTCCAACCTGATGGAACTTCTTTATATACCCCCATTGTACCTATGTTTGAACTATTGAAGAGAACGCATCACTCTAAGATTATCCAATTTCTTTGCTCACACACAATGTGAGAAAAGCACTTCAATGTTTATACAAACATTTTTGTTGATAGTAATGAAATCGTCCGCAGCTTGCTTGTGGAGCTTCGAGTGCCTGTGACTTGCAGACCATTTTATCCTAGAAATCAAATACCTTCAAGAGTCCTAAGGACTGGGTACGGGCGCGTAATATGGTTAAGCATATCAGGTGTCAGACGCGGTGAACACTAAACACGCCAAGAACTGGATTATTCCGAAGTATTACAATTTAAGAAAATATTTTGAGAACAAGAAAAGGAAAGTTCTAGGAGTCTTCTATTCAGGAGTAATTAAACTACCTTTTTGTGTATCGATGTGACTTTTCTCAAGCAAAAGAATTCTTTATGCGCTTACTCGTGTTCAAGCAAATACTCTTCTTTCTCTCAGAGTATTTTGTGTGGAAACACCACCACCCAAATTGGTGGTTGAAAATCAACCTTTGTATTAGAATAGAGAGAGTTTATTCTTATTCTTAAAATTATGAAATTTTTACTTCCGCAATTCTGGCAAGGTTGTGAAAAGAGTAATAAGCATTCAAGAGAACATCTGCTTTTATAGAGCTGCCCTGGAGTTTTCAGGAAAACATCCGGCTTGAGAGGCCTAGAACAAGGTTCTCGAGTCCCTCGTGAACAATCTTCATGATATTATTAGTGGATCCGCAGCAGCTCGACGTACCTTCTTACGACAGGGGGAACCAAGGTAAAACTTTTTGCGTTGCTTATTTCCGTATTATTTTCTTCTTCGTTTTGTCATATCCTCACTTAGTGTCAGATCACTTCTGCCAGTTATCATTTTCAGGCATCCCGGGCGAGATCTAAGTTGCCATCGGGCATGATTGGTCGCAATAATGGCGATTCCTAACAATTAGTACTCCAGCTTGATTGTAAAGTCAGACGCTGATACTCAAATTTATTGGTATTTCTAAAAACAATGGATGATTGGAAGACTATTCCAGAGGCTGTATGGATCAAGCCGAAAGATGGTCTCTCGAGCGCAAAGTGCTGCTGTTAGTGTGACTAATATGGTGGAAGCGATGAGGATTAATTTCGGGTTTGTTTTGAAGACTCATGGTGGGCCTGCCGCCTGCATTTCGAGAAGCCTCGCTCCTCAAGCACGCGTCCGGAGATTTCGCGATGGTGTTGGGCTGCTGAAGTTTTCCACATCACGGTGCTATCACCAAGATCTTATTGGAAAAAAATCATCGCACATGGAGGATCCCTCGGAGGAAATTTCTGTAGACACGGGTATGCGTGGTTTTGATGACGCATGGATTGAATCCTCAGTCGGAAAGATCGGCATGTAAACGCATGTGAGCAAACGACAGAGATTTCTTGGTTATTAAAAATGTTGTCGCGATAGGAGTTTCTCTGATGTTAAATGGACGCCATTGGTAAAATCTCGTTGTGGTAATACTAAGATACTCTAGAACTTCCGGAAACCACGAAAAGGCAAACGGGTTTTGCATCGAGGCCGACAAGTGCCTTTGTTTACGCATAAGCAGACTTCATTCGGTGATGAGTTTCGAGAAACGGGCAGGAGCTCGGGTCAAGGTGCTCAGGTCCAAGGTTATGGTCCCCGCATAAGGTTAAAACTCCTGGTTGCGTTTGTGCTTAACCATCCAAGTTAACGGGCGTGATAAAAGTCGTCAGGAGAGAGGTGTTCCTACCCTCCAAATGATTTGCTAACTGAAGAAATGAGATGTTTTAATCAAACATTGAAGGTCAATGAATTAGATCAAGTGGGAGTTGTCGACACGGAAAGGAAAAGCAGCTAAGAGAGAATTCTTTTGGCCTGATCAAAGTTCTGGCGCTGTTCCAAGGTGCCCAGATTTAAGATCGAGAAGATCCGTATGTACAAGAAACACAGCGACACTTAACGCCAGAAAATTCCAACAGCATAAAAAGTTCTGCCATGCCTCTTCGACAAATGTTTAAGTGATATCTGGCGTTGTTCTGGATCAGCGGTATGTAAGTATCAAGTCGTGGATCAACTTCAAATGAGTTCGGGACGCATGAACTCCAAGTGTCAAGTAGATTGAAGCCTTAAAAGACATGATCCCAAGTTTAGTCTTGCTGAGATCGTTAAAGTTACTCAAAACATCCCATTTATTCTAAAGAATTACACTTAAGGAAATAATCGAGAACAAGAAAGGAAAGTTCTACAGCCTTGTTTCTTCGAGTGTAGAATTAATTACCTTTTGCGCAGATAATTGACGTGACTTTTCAAGAAAAGCAATTCTATAAGTTTATTTCTGCAGTCCTATAAATACTCTCTTTAAGTAGTATTTTTGCGTATGTAAAACACCACCACTCCAACGTTGGTTGAAAATCAACCCTGTAGAGAGTTTATTCTTATTCTGACCATATAGCTTATCATAATTGTTGAAGTGGCGTTGTAAAAGAAGCCATGGTAGATCTGGGTTGTGGAGCATTCATTTAGAGATCAGCTCCTGAGTTTTCGTGTGAGAAAACATCCTGTGGTATAATGCAGTAATGAAGTGCTTCGAAGTTCTCAGAACAATCTTCACGATATTATTAATGATCTCGTTAAATGGTACCATATAGCCACATCGGTGGGGAACCAGTGGTAAAATCTCAAGGCTGCTTATTTCCGCATTATTTTCTTCTGCTTCATTACATTCGAATTAAATTGGGTCAGATCATCCTGGCCGCATTGTCACATCCCATGGGATCTCAGCCATCACAAGCATTTAATGTCAATAATGATGTATGATTCCTAACATTGTGTTTATCACGAGATTCTAGAGTATTTTAGACACCGATTACACATGAGTAATTATCAGAAAAGTTATGTGTTTCTCTTGTAGTTTTATGTGAGTTTCAAACATAAATGAGATAACTGTAAGTCAAAGTATTGTGATAGCTAGCCAGCTGAAGAAGCAAGCTAAATTTAGTACCTCCGTCTCAAATGCCATTATCTACTAAAAATTTCTTTGCTTTCAAAAATAAATTATCATTGGCTAATGCAACTTTACGCATCGGAATTTACCAAAATTCTATCATCATTCCTTATCTTTGTTTTCATTTGCTATCAATATTACATCACATCAAAATTGTGAAACTTTATTACTTTTTTATTAATTTTAAGCAACTACTTAATAAAGCATTTTTGGCCAGATGACATTTATTTAACGAGTAAGGTTATTCCAATTTGTTTCTATATGCATGATGGATCAAGGTCGAACGTACAAGGATCATCTGATCCACAGAGGATTATCTCTAAAAAACCAATAAATGAAAATGTCCTTGTCAATGAACCAAATCTGACCAGCATAATCCAAAACCACCTCATCAAGAACTATATCATGTTTTTCTATTTCTAGTGGTAATTAATGGGAAGAGAGAAATTGTTGAGATTTGACTCCTAATAATCCAAAAGTTTATATGTGATTGTTTCATATTGAAAAATAGAAAGAAAGTTTACCACTATATAAGTCTAGGAACAACTCCACTTAATATTAATTGATTTGATGATAGTGTTTCTTTGAGCTTATAAAGTATGTTGTCTTCTTTGGTGAGTTTTACCATATCCATTTAATAAATTTAAGAGAAATACCTTAGAGCTAGTAGACTCCTGAAGCTAAGTTTGTTTGTTTCCTCTTGGAAATTTGCTAAGAGCGAAGATGCTTTCTTGGATTTGAAAACTTGAAATGACTGTTTGTACCTCATATGATCAATTTAACCTTAAAATCGGAGTATTTCTTGAAAAGTTTCGGCCTTTTGGGGAAATGGTATTGAGCTATCCTCTACAATATTAGGTGATCTTCCATGTTTTTCCTTAAAAAAAAAAAATGATATCGCTCATTTTAGGCGCCCCGCTTGCCTAGTCCCTCAGCCAACAGAGGAGGTAAACCGGGATGTCCCCGCTTCCATGTTTTTCCTTGAATATGTGTGATTATGTTACATTATATATCTTGTCTCTCATGAGTACACAAAGATACAGGCAAAAGCTTTTGAACTATAAAATAAATACTACTCCGTATTGATCTTTTGGTGTTTTAAGCATAAAAGACAGGGAAGAATGGTAAAAAAAAAAAAAAAATACTCCGTCACATTTGTCCATTGAACATAAGGGGGGAGATAAAGACATATTAAGGACAATTCGTCAATTCCCCATATTCATTGATATTAAGGCATCCTCTACTCTTGCCGCTCTCAAGAGTAGCTAAAGATATATACAAAAAGCTAAATTTTTCAATTATAAAATTTTAATGATTGGACTTTTTTTAATTTTGAATTCAAATAACTTTTAATCTGTTATATATTTGTTTGAAAAAAATATATCAATATGTAGTATATTTTCAATATACTTTACTATTAGCTTGTTAATTTTGATTCAAATAAAAATTTTGGATGTCAATCGAAATCGTAAAGTTAATTAATATTTAACAAACGAAGTCTAAACGCGACAATCTTTTGCGGATTTAAGGCAATAGTTTGTGAGTTGAATTAAATCTTGGTTTTTGGCCGAGACCCCCCCAAACTATCGCTAATTTTCTATGTTTCGGCCCACGAACTTTTATCTCTTTGCCTCTGGCACCCCTTTGTACTTTCTTCCTCGAACTCTCTCTCCTTCCTTGTCCAGACACCCCCCTAGACCTACCTTCCACTAAAATAAATAGTGAAATGACTACAAGCATTCCCCTAAACACACAAATTAAACGACTACGTTATCCCTACATTATAATCAGCAAAGACAAAAACATTAAATGACTATGTTACCCCCTACATTAAACGACTATTTTGCCTATAACACTACACTAAAAGATAAAGACTAAAATATGCTTAATACCTTTAAATATTTTACATAATTAAATTAAACCCCTATCCCTCTCTTTTTAACATACCCCACCCCTTTACTCCCCACTCCAAAGCCTACCCCCTCCACCACCACCCATTGCCCCCCCACCCGCAGTTCTCAATAGCCACTACCCCCTCCCACCCGCACCATCATCCCCCACCCCCGCCCCTCTCAATTTAGGTAAAGTTATCTCGACTAAAAAAGTTCTTAAATCTTTGTGTTAAATAAAATGTTACAATCATAAATAAATGGAAGAAGTACATTTAAGAAAAATAATACTGAATGAATGCAAGGAACTTCTTTTCTCATACACAAACCATTACTATTCACCCATCCATCAGCTTGACTTTCATTCATGCATATATCTATCCCATGTGATTCACATTTCTAGACCATCGTTCACATAAAGGAAAAGGTTAGTAGCTTGAACAGCAAGAGGCCACGCCCCTATATACATTTCCGATCAGAGAAATTATCTGAGGTACTACTTGTGTGACTTTGGACGACATGATTTGAGGTATACGTACACTATTATTCCACAATCATGCTACTTGATATTCCAAACTTTACTAGCCAGTAGATCTATTGTACAAACTGATGATCAATTCATGAATCCGACTCAATCATTCATAATGGATTAATGGCTCATCCGGCCTCACAAAAACTTTATCCATAATAAATTGTTCACTTTTGTTTTTACAAATAAATTTTGACCATCAATTTTTTTTATTAAATATAAACTTGACGTCATTGATTTTTCAAATAATAATATTATTTTATTAAATTTGTTAGTTACTATAATATACTCCCTCCTTTCCTTTAAAGAGTGTCTATTTTATGATTTTTTCATTTTCCATAACTTGTTCTGTTTCATCATTGTCTATATGAATTTTAAGAAACAAGTATCTTTAACTTACTAACTAGAAAATCTCTCCATGGATGAGGGAGCATCATTTGAGTAAATTTGTTATTTGGAAATAACAAGGACCATTTCTAGAAGATAAATTGTGATATTTTCATTTATCAACTAGTTTATTATTAGTGTTTGGATAATTGCCGGTTGTCCCCTAAACTATCACTTAATTTTAAAGATAAGGTTTTCCATCTTGTCTAGCTGCCTCAGTACATTCCACCTTGTCTTATTGCCCCATGTACATTTCATTTATTGTCTTAAATGTCCTCTAAACTTCAATTGTCACATTTAACAATATATAAATTCACTTCAAAATGCAAAATGATTATTTTACCTCTAATTGAAACTTTCTGAAACACTAAACTTAAAAGTAGGGGGAGTATTTTAAATTTTTTTAACATATGAGGATATTTTAAAATTAAATAAATATCAAACAATTAAAAATTAAAGAAGTTCTGACCTTTCTACGCAAAACAGATTCAACACAAGATCAAGGTTCAATCCTTGATCAAAAACTATTGAAGAAGATGAAGAAATATAAGAAGAAAATAGAAAGCTTTTATTAATATCAAAAGGTAGATTACAATGTATGTAGAGTTCTGTATTTATACTAGTTTACAATCTTGAATTAAACTCCAACTAAAATTTGATGTAATCTCTATTTTCTAATATTCTCAAATCAGCTTCTCTTAATGTAACTAATTCTAACTAACTCCAACTGTTGAACTACGACTACTTGCCACGTGTGATTAACCGACTGTGAGTCGCTCTCCCTCGTATGACATCACATGACCACTTAAAGGATCACTAGCCGCCAGACCTACATGCCTCTCTATACGCTTATGCTTGAAAAATCCAAATACGAAAATCTCCCAAATTGATTTGCCCTAAAATCTAATGAACCCTAAAAACGATTAAATCGACATCCGCCAAATCAAACACCAATTCCATAATTTCACATCCTCTCAAGCCGAGATCTAAAACACTTTGCCGTCCCAAATGGACTCTAACCTCAAATGGTACCACACGCAATGCCTTGGTAAATATATCTACAACTTGCTCACTTGAAGAGACATACTGAGGATTAATCAAACCTTTTAGATATTGATTACGAACTATATGACAATCAATATCTAAATGCTTAGTTATTTCGTGGAAGACCTGTTGTGTCGATACGGGAGAATATCTTGACTATTAACCTTCAACTCTATTGAACCGGATATTATAACCTTCAAACGCTGGGTACGATATACATTGTTGTTCGCAAACCTGCAGGCCATACACTTCTATTCTCCCCGGGGCTTCCCAACTCCTAGACACAATTGTTTGCTTTTTTGTTTTTCATGATATGAGTGCATCTCCCATGAAAATGCAATAACCTGATAATGACTTCCTAGTATCTGGACATGTTCCTCAATTTGCATCACTATATGCTAGTATCAAAAGGTAGCTCGAACCGGATGTAATAGGCCTGCTAGCTATAGTTTCAAGTATTTTTAACGTGTCATGGGCCGCTTCCAACGGATCTCTCTGACTATGTACAACCTGCTCAATCGATGCAACATGCACATTTTGTCGCCAGAAACCCTGGGATATAGTAACCTTCCTATTACTCTCCCATATTGATGTACTTCCTGCAATAAAGGTGACTGATTACCATGTAGATTCAACCCTATAGACATTGGAGTAGTTATAGGCTTACTACCCAATAAGCCAACATCTCCTAATATATCCATCACATACTTCCTCTGATTTAAGTAGATTCCCTGACCTGTTTGTACCACTTTCATTCCTAAAAAGAACTTAGCTAGACCTAAGTCTTTCATAGTAAATTTTCTATGCAAATTGCCCTTAACATTCTACACTTCCTCAACACTACTCATTAGATGACTGCTCATAGCCATAGGTCTTCATAGTTTGTGTAAATATGGCATTCCATTGCCTAGAAGCTTGCTTCAGGCCATAGATTGACCTCTTCAAATGACAAACTTGCCCTGAATTCTACAGTTACAACCCAGGTGGAGACTTCATGTAAATATCCTCATCTAACATTCCATGTAGGAATGCATTATTTATATCCATTTGATGCACTTGGCAACCATGTGCTGCATGTAGCCAATGCAAACAAAATCCTCACTGTGACTGCCTTAGCCACAGGTGAGAAACTTTCATTGTAGTCTTTTTCCTCTACTTGAGTATATCCCTTAGCAACCAGCCTTGCTTTGTATCTCTCAACTGTTCCATCAGGATTTCTTTTTATCTTATACACCCATTTGCATCCAATAGGATGCTTTCCCTTAGGCAAACTCTTTAACTCCCAAGTTCCTGTCTTCTCTAGTACCTTGAGCTCCTTATTCATTGCCTGCTGCCACTTCTGAGATTTACTTGCTTGGCTATAAGAACAAGGTTATTGATCCTCTACAAAATTAACTAAAAATGCTTTGTTGAACTATAAGTGATCAGGCAATTCTAAGAAAGGAAATACATGTGGTATATGTGGTGAAGTATATCTAGTATCTCTATTGTCCTGTGAAACATAATCATTTAGCCAAGAAGGTTTGACTACTTCCCTGGTCCTCTACCTAGGTACACTATCTATCTAGCTATGAGTTAATCACACTATCAACCTACCTTTCTACATTAGTACTAGGCCTAGGTTCCAATTTAATATCCAGCATCTCAAGACTCGCATATCTAAAAGGGAAAATAGTTTCATGAAATATAACATCCCTAGATATTTGAGTCTTATGAGTATTTAAATTGTAAACCTTGTACCCTTTCTATGTAGCTGAATAACCTACAAAGACACCCTTAAAAGCCCTAAGCTGCATTTTATCATAATTTGGACCTGTAATGGTAACAAAACATAAGCAACCAAATATTCTCATATGCTTCAGATCAGGTACTTTATTGTAAATTTTCTCATATGGTGATTTCCACTTTAAAACGGTGAAAGGAAGCATGTTAATGATATAGGTAGCAATTAGCACTACCTCTCCCCAAAACTGGTTTGGCATATTACATTGGAAAAGTAAAGCTCTAGTTATCTCCAACAAATTCTTATGCCTCCTCTCTACAACTCCATTTTGATGTGGAGTGTAGGGGCAACTAGTTTAATGTATTATACCTTTACTACTAAAGAATTCATTGCTCTCTTTATTTATAAACTCTGTACCATTATCTGACTTCAAAGTCTTAACCTTAGCATCAAACTGATTTTCAATCATAGCAAAGAAACCTTTAATGTGTTGCATAACTATAGACTTATATTTCATTAGGAAGGTCCACACTGCTCTAGTGTAATCATCAACTATTGTAAGGAAACAATGGCTTCCTCTATATGTAGCTGTCTTGTAAGGCCCACATACATCTGCATGTAACAACTGGAATGGAGCTATAGACTTTATAGAGCTCAATTGAAAAGCCATTCTATGTTGCTTGGACAAAGGGAAGATATCACAAGGTGTGTCTTTATTTTTATTCACACAACTTCTCAATACATCAATGTGCTTTAGTACATCTATAGGACTATGTCCTATCCTTGCATGTCATAAGTAGAATCTAACACAGATTGAGAAAGAACAATATTCACATTACTACACACACTCTTGTTAATCCTACGAAATGATCTCATAAATTGCATGAAAGTGTCAGCATTGAAAGAGTCAGCACTCAACACATACAATCCATTCACCTGATCTACTATCCTAACAATGCTCCTAGATTGTTGGTCCTGCAAAACACATTTAACATCAGTAAAAGTGAATGACATCTATATATTTTTTATGCACCTATTAACTGATAACAAGTTAAACTTGAACCAGGGCACAAATAAACATGATTGTATATGTAATTTGTTAAACACAGTTATATTACCATATTTTTTCACCACCTTTGAAGCACCATCAAGAAATGTAATAGTAGTAACCTTAGGCAATTCAGATAAACAGGTAAATAAAGTAGCATTGCAACACATATGATTTGAAGGCCATGTGTCAACAATCCAGTAAACATCAAGTTTCTTATACTTTCCATTGACACTCATACCTACAAACTCTTCACACTATGCATAATTCGCTAGTTCTGTATTAGTTGGACAACTGTTTTCTTTCATTCTCTCCATTTCTTGTTTCAATGCCTCAACTAGTGTTTGGATTTGGTGGGTGCTACTTTCATTTACTCTTGTTGTACCTTCTGAATGACACATGTTTGTGGCTGCATAGCTCCTAGGTGGCCCATTGAAAGTCCTTGGTGCCATCATTCTAGGCCTTTGATTCCTACTTCCAAAGCCTTCTGGATCGGATACCTCTTTAGTTTATAGCAATTCTCCGTTGTGTGTCCTTTCATACCACAGTGATCATACTGTATGATGCCTTTCTTATCATCCCACTTTTTAACAAACCTTCTAGGCTCAACAGCAGCCCTCACAAACAATGTTGAATTCCCATCTGCTACATTTGTGAAACCTTGATTCATATTAACACTTGGTTTCTTTTCAACTTGTGACACCATTAATATGCTTTGGCCGATCAGAGGCTACGGATCCATCATATGATCCGTCCTTTATCAGATCATACTTTCATTCAGTCCCATCAAGAACTGCATTAGCTTATTTCTTTGTTCTTTTTTCAAGAACTCTTGTGTCACAAGGCAACCTTCTATACAAATGCAAACTATGGGTGGCTCCAGCTCATTCAACTCATCCCACGTACTTTTACAGCTCGGAGAAATACAACACTAAGCATTCTTAGAGCCATGCCGACAAAGAGGCAACATCCCTTCAGAAAATCGGTAACCACTGCTAATTGATAAATTAAAATGTGAGATTAAATTTATAATTGATAAATTAAAATGTGAGATTATTAAATTTATTTACGTAAAATTTGGAAACCCACTTACTATTTTTGTAACAAGCACGTAAAAGTTCGAAGTTAGTTGTCGGTATAGTTAAAACGAGAAGACGGCTTGAATTAAAATGTTCGATTTCACCGGTTGATTGTCAGCCCAACCCACTCATTTAACCATAAAACAAGGCCGGCCTAACCCACAAAGTAAACCCAATTCCCATTTCGGCCGCGCTGGCAGAAAAGCAGCCGCTGAAGCTTTTCATTTTTCCTTCGATCCTTCTTCTTCCATTTTCTCCTTCATCTCTCAAGCTTTGGACCTCAAATTTTTTGGAGAGCTTCCCCTCATCGTCCTCTACGTTTTAAGGTAAAAAAGGTCCGATCTTGTTGAATATTTTGGGAGATCGCCCGAGTTGACTTTTTGTATTTTGAATTTTATTGCTCCAATTGATTCTTGCTGTAAATTAGCTATTATCGAAGTCGAATATCGTGTTTGATATGGAATTTCTGACGTCGTTGACTTTTTTGGAATTTCGGCCGACTTCTGCTTTTAGTATATTATGGAATATAATTAGTTGTCTAAAGCTTAAATTGTGTAATATAGGAATTGATAATGATCATATTTGGGGTGGGTGAAGTGTCATATAGCTGGTGATTGACTGAAAGTGATTTTGGGTTGACTTTCTAAATGTGGTTGAGTAGTATAAATATGTTATCGACCGTTATCGTGATTGTTTCAGATGAAATTACGAAAGTTATGTTGTCGGAAGAAAATAGTTGAAATTAATTTTAGTAGATTTTAGTAGTAAAAATGGACTTTGGGGATTGTGAGGTTGATAGTAATGACTTAATTAATTGAAAATTGAAATTGCTGATTGAAATTGATTGAAATGTCAAGAATTTGGATATGTATCGCTCACATGGGATTTAGTCCCGTAGTGAAATTCGTCATCGTGAAGGTTATCAAACATAATTAGAAATCTATATCGTAGTTATCAATTTGTAACTAAAATAAGTTGAAAAGTCGAATTTAAATTAAGATGTGGTTGAAATTGTTAATGGTAGTAATTGAGAGCTGGATGTTTCTCGCTCGTATCGACGGAACAAATATGGAGGATCGACGATCGGGCTGGGGCGCCAAAATGGGGTACTAGCTGCGATTTATCACTCAAGCCATACCTTATTTATGCTCGAAGCGAAGTATATGGTAATTGATTTCGATCACAGATTCCGTGTTATAAACTTATCTCATGAAAGTATATTTTTAGTGAAAGTATACTCTATGTTTAAATTTGTTGTATCGTGTATATTGGGCGAATGCTACATTGAGATTTTTGTATGACGGTTGTGTGTTGGTATTGTATGCGGTGAATCAGGGAATTGTTTGACCGGAGAATATCTGGGATTTACGCTGGTGTTCGGGCGGGGAGCTCGCTGAAAAGGATATGACGGCTGCCATGCTCAAGGGCGAATTTCGCTGAAAAAGGATATGTTGTTGCTGGGTGTTCGGCGGCGAACATGAAAAGGATGAAATGTTATATATGATGTTATCAGGGTTTCATTTTTGTAAGTTATTTTATTGTCATGCCAGAGTCAGCGCCAATCCGCCGTGGTTGCGGGAAATTTTGCCGCTTACTGCTTGATTACGTGATATAGATCCGGGGTACGACATGCGAAGTTAACGTGTCGACCTTCTATAATGTGTGCATTTGTTAATGAGATTATTTCTCAAGTAGGATGCCTTGATGGGCTTAGTATATTTCCTCAGATTGTGATATATAAATATATCTATCTATCTTATCGCTACGTATATATATCCTTTATTCTCAGACCTTATTCGGACGCTGGGTGCTTACTATCCGGGGCGATTCGCTTTCCACTAAGTCAAGCCGAAGCATTCTTCCCACCTTCGATTGACAAAAGCATTGTGAGTCGGGCAGAGTTCGTATGCCCGTTGATTTACCTAGGCGAGGACAAGTGGCTGGACTGACAATCATCTCTTTTATTATTTTGATGTACCCAATTTTTACGCTTTGTCTGGGACGCTGCAATTGTAAACTATTTGTGGGAATATTTTGTGACTTGGTTTTTTATGGAATGTTGCGCTTTGGGTTGTATTAGTGATGCCACGATTGCGACTCGTATATATAGGCCGATGCACGACCTAACCTCGAGGGCGCATTTACTCGAGGCGGTCGCTACACTTTCTAACCTGACATAATGACAACTATCGGGCTTTTGCCCACATTCGCTCTATCTTGTCCCATAGTTTTTGCACTTACAAAGTAAACATGAATTGATCCTTCATTCCAGGTGAGATTGAATTCAAGATCCAAGTACTCACCATGCAATCAATCCTTTTCCATATGTCAAATAATGGATTCAAAGTTTCAGGCTCTACCAACCTACCATCTTTGAAGCCTAGCTTCTCCTTAGCACACAATGCCATTTTTATTCTCCTACTCCAAATTACAAAATTATTTTATGTATAGTGTTTGGCACTGGAGCATTCCTGTGGTCATTTGGGTTGCTCACTATTACTAAGTGACAATAGCCTTGATTTTAGATCATCCCCTCCATACATATTTCCAAAGGTAGCTTCATAATTGACATCTGTGGTCATTACCATTACTAAGGATAATGGCCTTGATTTGTGATCATCCCTCCATACGTATTTCCATTTTGTATGGGTGACTAAGATCGCTTTCCTCAACAAGTGAATTGCTTTCCGCTTCCTTGTATAAACTGGGGAGGATTTCTCAACAACATGAGCAACTTGACTCCGATTCCATAAATAAGTTCTGACCTTTCAATGCAAAACAGATTCAACACAAGATCAAGGTTTAATCCTTTACAAAAAATCCACAAGAAGATGAAGAAATATGTGAGAGAAATGTGAAAGCTTTTATTAATATCAAAGGTAGATTACAATGTATGTAGAGTTCTATTTATACTAGTTTACAATCTTGAATTCAACTCCAACTAAAATTTGATCTAATTCCTATTTTCTATCATTCTCAACCGCCTTCTCTTAATGTAACTAATTTTAACTAACTCCAACTGTTTGGAGCCTCACTGTGTGCTAATTTCACAGATTAACCGAATGTAAGGAATAAGCCTCTGTCGTGCACCGCACATGACCACTTAAAGGATCACTAGCCGTTGCACCCACATGCCTCTTGCATGCCATAAGCAAAAAACCCAAATACGAAAATCTCCCAAATTGATTTGCCCTAAAATTTCATGAATCCTAAAAATGATTTAATCGATTAATCCTCAAATCAAACACCAATCTGCATATAATTTCACAAAAATAAATCTCACCCCTTCTTCTTTAACACACTCGACCCTACCCATGCCAACTTCATCATCATCATTATTAACGTCTCCCCCATAACCCCACCCTTACCCCCACCCATCCCCTTCTTCTCACAGTACACCATCGACCCCTCTCCCATTAATTGGAAAAATAAATAAACTCCTATGTGTTACCCTTCATGAACTATAAACCAATTTTATTGATCCCATTTTCCTGCTTTCATAATGGAATCGTAAACCTTCAAAATGGTATTTTAGCAAACAATCCATTTTATCTCTAAAGTTGAATTTACTTGTTCCTAAATGACATTTTTTTATAAAAACATAAAAATAAAGGATCTAGTATCCAAATTTATGTAAACATACAAAAGTTTGTTAGTTGATTCAATATTACTCTAAAACATATGTTTATTAGACATGCTTCGAGACGGTGATGACGTGTTATAGGAGTTTTTATAGTTTCTAAGCTTTCGTGAACAATGGATTTGATTAAGAAAGGCGCGATGATGATTATTCACGATTGATGAAAGCATGTAAACGAAGAGCCAATCAAACATGTAAAGATACACCTATAGTCAGCATACTTCTATGTTACATACTTTTATAGTTACGTTTTTTAGTTGTCGCTTTATTAAAAAATTATTATTTTAGTTGCCGTTTTAACATAATAAATAACATTTTACATTTTCAAACATACTTTTTGACTACTTTCTTTTTAAATTAACAACCAACCAAATATATTGTTTCACTCATTGTCATTCTACATTTTGAATGCACTTTTTGACTACTTTTTCTTTTCCTTAATCCATATACAAATGACTAAACGGCCAACCAAAAAAAAACTAAGGAATATATTATTAATGTAGTACCAGATACATATATGAAATTACGTTTCACCATAGGACTAATTAACAATAAAGAATAACTCATAAGATGACTTTGAGGCACACATGGCTTCTAGTCTAATAGCATCCATCTCAAGTCTGTATATTAGTTTGCATCGTTTCTTAACCCACAAGCAAGAAAGAAGCCAGATTTATAATACTTACAAATTGTACCTAAATAATACTCTCAGATTAAATAATATCATCACAAGATAAAAAAAAATGAATTGAGGCGCTACAAAATGTCTAATTTATCAATATATATACGACTCACCACCTCATTAAGATGACTTTGAGGCGTCACAAGGTCTTTTTAGTTAAGCATTGCAGTTCCATCGTGAGATACAATTTGGTTTCTTGATGATTTTATATTATTGTTTGAGAGAATTATTGTATCATGCAAATTTTTACTCCTAATTTTTTGAAATTATCTAATTTGTTTATAACAATCAAATTTGTAATAATCTAATTTCTTCTCAGTTACAACAGTTTCAATGATATTATAACTAGTTTTATGACATATCATCACCGAATATAAACAATGCCTAAATCGTGATCATCACAAACAAATTTTTATGTGGTTCAGTATAATCTCACCTAATCTGAGGTTGCTCATTGGCACATGAAAGGAAAATCACTAATCCTCGATAGAAATTTACTCGATAGTCTTATCTCAACTCACTATGTCGCTCCTCATGCTCTTCATCGTACTTTTTCAGAGTTTCTGATGACATATTTATATAGATATATGACACAAAATTAGTAATACTTGTAAACATTTAGTTAAATTCTTCCATGTTTATAACATCAAAGAACATTCAACAATAATTCGAAAGGCAATTGTGCATAATTAAAGATTATCCGACAAACATGCATAAAAAAATATACTCCAATACAATCGAAAAGAAAAACAAGCATCAATAATCATCATTTTTCAACTCCTCGGGCACATTTATATCACAAACTTATAACAATTATAAACACATTAATCATTATATCACAAAGTATAAATTAATACATATCAATATTATTATATCAGTTACAAACAACAACAAAAATGTAAAATTAATCAACTAATAATACATAAAAAATGGAAAAAAGGTAATTAATATATAAAATTAGTCAACTAATAAATATATATCAAAATTATTATATCACCATTATATATCAAATTAACAAATTAATAAAAATAGATTATCAAATTACCATAAAAAAACAGAGAAAAACTTACCAACATGTGACAGAGGTGAAGGAGGTTACCACAGCGGCGGCAAGGAGGAGGAGTGACTGTGCAAGGAGGGGAAGTATTTTAGAGCGCAAGAAAAAGAGAGAAGAAAGAAAGAAGAAAGAAAGATGTATTTAGGGTTTACACTGGGAAAAAACAAATTAAAAAACGTGACTCCCGATTTGCGCTATCGCTCAGCCACCGGGACGGCGCTATAGCGGCACTCTATCGGACTTTTTCGTAGTTGACCGCGACGCCATGCCAAATCACGGTAAGCCGCCGCGACAACGCCGCTATTCATAACTTTGATAATGAGTGTTGTGAATCTAAAATTTGACAATTCATGTATATGTCAATGTGTTGTGCAAAGTTGGAATGGAAAAAAAAGGTTTTGATTTGTGTTATTTTGTCCCACATAAAAGAATAATTGGGAGTATCTCTTTGTTTGAAAAGAAATATTTTGTGAAAAATTAAGTTTTTCGAAAGATCATATCAAGTTTTCAACACATAGAAACAAATCTATTACACACATATGAAAACTTCTATCGAAAAATGTGCTAACCAATATTTTGACCAGTTTGATACAAATACTAATCCATTCAAATATAATACACAACACTATTAAAAACTCGTGTTTTTACTATGTAAACTAGTAAAATGTACGTGTGTTGCACATAATTATTTATGCTTCAAATATTTAAATTAAAATAATAAAGTAATTAACTATTGTAGACAGTCAAAATAAATATATTAATAATTTTAATTAAAATTAATTAAATAAAAATCGATCACACGAGTCACACAAATTCTAATGAAAATCGAACACGTGTAAAATAATAAGGGTTTCCGGGAATTAAGCCCCTGAAATTAATCGAAGTCAAAATTAGGGTTTTTATATTAATTAACCCTAAATTTTAATTCAAACGAGGGTTCCCGAGAAAATAGCCCTGAATTAAATGTCAATTAAAATTAGGGCTCGAAAATCCCCAATTTTATTACATTAATTTCGGCTATTTTGGCCTAAAATAGAAGTTCCGGAAGCTTCGTGGCTCAAAAAGAAGACTCTAGAGAGAACGAGGTTAAAACGAACACTCCAAAAGGGCCGGGGCTAATATGAAAATGCGTTTGACTTAGAGAAGAATCCGAAATCTTCCTTTTTCTTCAAAATAAAAGCCTACTTTGCATTGCTTGAAGGCAAAGTAACTTTCATAAAATCAACGGTCCAGATCTTGCCTCAAAGTCAATAGTTAAGATCGTAATCTAGGTGACCATGGATCAACCAATCAGAGGAAGCCCGAAAGCCAATAAATACCCCTCCCCCCTATAGCCGGAAAAATCATCACATTCACAACCTCCACAACCAAAAAAAATACAACAAAAAGCTCCTGAAATAATTAAGCATAAAAACAACCATGCAGGTATTTTTTCATAGAAATCTCTGAAGATTGTTGCTTTTTTAAGAGAAAACCACCAAAAATATTCAAATCTCCAACCTCAAAGCCTAAATAGGCGTGTAAATTGAAGAACGGAGAAAGAAACACAAAAACCTTCAACTCCATCACCAAAATAGGCGTCTAATATCAGGAACAAGGTTAAATTACTGCACAAACGCAGTAATTTCATGAACAACCTCCAAAATCAAGAATCTGATCATTCAGATCTCATAAATCAAATCACTACAGGATTAAGCCTCAAAGACCCTTGTAGTAAATCATAGGCAGGATACAAGCTGCATAGCCCCTGTCTATCTGTCAAGAAACACGGGGTAAGCTGTTAAAGTATCCTCTTCACAGTAACAAGCATATCCACATACGATAGCACCGGAAGATCAAGAGTAAGCTGCTAAGCACCTGAACTCAGTCCAGCTGTATGGAATCAAGCTGCTAAGACACCCAAGCTAGACACAAATTCAAATCAAGTCTAAGTCCCACAACTCAAGTCTAAAGACCAAAGATCAAGTGCATACAACCATACGGGTATATGCTGCTAAGGCTCCTCGGCTCGGACCATATCCAAGTTAAAGACCAAGACTAAGTCTCTAGTCTAGGATCATATTGATCCAGACTCCTATCCGGTCTCACATCCAAATCGAGGCACAAATCCAAATAAATCCAGCTTAGGATCACATAACGGTCCAAGCACACAAATTCAAGTCCAGCTCAAGATCACATAATGGTCCAGGCATAAATCCAGCCTCATTCCAGGCGCCTAAATCAAGAATCCAAGTCCAAATCAAGTCCAAGACTACATCAAATCCAAATCCAACATCTCAAGCAGTCAGCAATCCGTTTAGAGAGCAATTGACTGATAGTCGGACCTCAATCATTTGATAAACTTTTTTTTGTATCTAGATAGATTTTCCAAATAGATTTTATTGTATTGGAGCGCATACTCATAAATAATAAAATTTTTCTAGCAGTTACAACTATTTACATAAATTTATAAATTATTCTTTTGAGTTATATTATAATTCATTTTATTCATACTTATATGATCCCTTATAATTTTTTGATAATATTATTTTAGTACTCCGTAGTAGATTTAAAATTTTTGTTACCATACTACTCTTCATATTCAAGATTTAATAAAAGAATACATATTAAGTTTTGTTAATATCGACGACTTATATTTCATATAGAGTGAAAACTAATATAAATATTATTATGAAAATATGCTCTTATTTAGTTAATATAAGTATTATTATGACAATATACTCTTATTTAGTTTATTAATTACTAATCAATATTAACGAATAATGTTTTTAATTTTCTTTTCATATTGAATTCAACTCTAATTAATTATTGTATCTATAGTTTATGTATAAAGATATTTTATTTAAAGATAAAACCAATACGTTATATATATTATAATAAAAACTAAATTTCGAAATAAAATATCCAACCTTTTATTCTTCCATACTAAATTATTGTCACGCTTTTCGATTTAAGCGCTCCAAATCGGCAAACTCAGACGCCTTCATCAATAAACATAATTTTGATTTGAATAAAATTTAATGTCAATATTAAAGTAATTTAAAAATATTATTATTTGATAATTTTCACCAAATATTATACAATAGAAATAAAAATATTTGAATTTAACATTTAATTTGGAAAAAATCCAAATTTAAACATTGACAATCTATTGGGAATGAAGGGAGTATTAGATATGTAACTTGACACTTTTTTTATTTCAATTGTTGAAATGTAATATAAACTATCACATAATAATTTAGATATATACTCCCTTCGGGTTTTTTCACTTGACATCCTAACATTTTTTACGTTAATTAAGAAGTAATTAAGAATGAAGTACATTTTACCTATATATATCTAATCAATAACTAAACAACAATTAATAGCATTAAACATAAAGTAAAACTTGTATATTCACTATGTAACTTTTGAATACATTAAGTAGGGGCTGTGAAAAACTAATGAAATATCAGATAATTCCAAAGTGACAACTATTTCAAAACAATTTTTTTTTGCTAGGATGTCAAGTAAAAAAAAACCGGAGGGAGTATTATGTAATAGTAATTTTTTGGATTAGAATTTTTTTTTCAATTTATAATTAAATAGTTATCACATAAATTTTTTTAGTATGAGTAGATTAATTTATTGTATTAAAATGAAATTTACATATTGTTATGATAAAATTAAAAAAATCAAAGAGAGTATTATATCAATCACTTTTATACGCTTGAAAGACAAGTAAGATTTTTTATATAATCGATCTAAGATGTTAACGACATATGGTCAATTAGTATAGCTAGGTATGAAAGTGGTAAAATTCTTGCACATATTATAAGAAAGTAAACTCCAACTATATTTAATTTGTTATAGAATTTTTAGGCAAAAAATTTAGGACTTATTAATTACTCTTACATATTTTTCTACCAATATACTGAAAATATTATAGTAATGATAATATAGTAATTAATAATATAAAAAGGGAAGAAATACAATTCACACTTTTATAAATAAGAAAAATTTCAGATATTATGATTTTTTTCCCACAATTGTTTTTTCGAATGCAACAATTCTGTTGTAGATGTTAAAACCGATGAGTTTACTTTTTTCTTCAATAAAGTATTATTAAAAGAAACAAGAATAAAAACAACCCTTTATAAATTGACATGTTCATTTGTTTGATGGCATTACTATACATTGAACTCTCAAGCTCCATATTTTGTAGACACTTTGGTTTTCAAGTAGTCCCAAAACATTGTCAACTATCCATAAATCTCCATTAACTCTTTCCAGCCTCTCTTCATCTCCAAGATGGACAAGAATAGATTCAAACTTAGAATCTCTAACATGTTTAGATCATCATATGCTTCGTGCAACTCCAAGAAAATCAACAATGATATTCTTCAAAAACCTCAAGATCTCCAACACTTTCAACTCATTGAACTTTTCTCTCCTAGGCCACTTCATAAACCATTTTCATATCTCTGCAAACCCAAAAAATGCCTTGAAGTTTCCCAAAATCAAGAAAACTACAAACTAAACATCAAATTCCCACCAAGAAGCAAAATCTCAGAGAGGCAACACCTTCTTCATCCAGCTGAAAATTATGTAGATTCCCTAAAATGGCCCCCTGTTTCTCCCCTGGATTCATTTGAATGTGAAAAGAAGAGCAAAATGAAAAAAACCAAAAAGACCAAAACAAGAAAGTCACGTTCGAGGAGCAAAACTTGTGACATTCTTGATTTTCAAGGTTTCGAATACAATGGTTTGTTTAGTAGTGATGAAGAAAGTGAAGATGAAGAACAAACAACACTCTTCTCTTCAAGGTCGATTTCCTCTTTTTCCTCTGAATCAACCAAAAGAAACAAGCCTCAAAAAATCAAAAAATCTTTAAGGACTTGTAAGAAAAATAGAGGAGGTAACAAAGAGTGTGAGAAAAAAGGGTCATTGAGTTTGAGAGGTAGTTTTGCAGTAGTGAAAAATTCTAGTGATCCATATAATGATTTCAGGACATCAATGGCGGAAATGATTATGGAAAAGAATATATCATCAGCTGAAGACCTTGAGAATATGTTGCAGTGTTTTTTGTCACTTAATTCATATCATCATCATAGGATCATCATTGAAGTGTTCACTCAAATTTGTGAAGCTTTGTTTTCTAGTAGTACTTGAAATGATGTAATTAATCTTAGTTTGCAGAAGAAAATTAGTGTACCTTGATTTAACTTTATTGGGGTAATTGGAAAAATTCGATGAGTAATTTAGCTTAATGATCTTTCTCAACTTGTCCTACTTTTAACATGTTTGAATATGATAATGAATTTTCTTCAAGCTATGTATATTCGAAAGCAAATCTCTAAAAGTTGATACCATCCTACCATGTAAGCTAAAACATAAGTAATGATGCATGATTCATGGGTGCATATATTTTTCAGCCACACCACTAACCACTAATTTTTTTTTCATTCTACCCTGAAAACGAATATATTATGTGTTCAACCTAAAACTTATACAGCCAATACTGGCTTAATTTCAAGAACGATTTCTATGGAATGTACATCTCACCGTTATCAAAGCAATTTGTTGAAAATCAAATTCCATAGACACCGGCACTTTCGACAGTATTTGGACAAACGCGAATAAGTATAGAAATGCACTAGAGCACACTCCGTGACGCTCAATATAATAGGTGTTAGTTTTATATTTATTATTATTAATTATTGTATTAAATAAATTATTATTATTAGATATTAATGTAGTTATCGATTTGTAGTAATTAACGTTTTGATAAGTGGATTTTTTATTAATACTTAATATTTTGAAAAGTCGATTTGGGTACTTACATTTTGAGACGTCGATTAGTAATTAGTAATTAAAGTTTTGATGAGAATTCGATTTTGTAATTAGTAACTAATGTTTCGATATGTCTATTTTTAATTAGTAATTAAAGATGTTTGATAAGATATAATGATTAATAATTAAATATATTCGTTAAACATTGAAAATAAAAGACATAATACATATTCAATAATAAATACATACATAATATCAAATAAAATTATTTATATTTGATAGACATAACATCAAATAAAGTAAGTATTATCACGGTCCTAGTACTATCACACTCCTCGTCGTACAAGTAGATCATGGAGTCTTCGGTATCCTTCCGCCAACAAGTCCGGGTTATCTTCGCCCATGCGGGAAAGAACGATCGTCTGTACCTCATGCTAATCCTGCAAAATAAAAAAAATTAAGTTAGTTGCAAATATCATAATGTAACTGAAATAAAACACAATCTCATACATGTATATCACAAGATTTAACGTTGACTGGAGGATCTACTATATCATCATCATCTGCCGGAGTGGCCTCATGAGCATCCATCATTAAAAAAATAATAGTTAATAATTATTGAAAAATAATAGTTGATAATTAATAAAAATAAAACTTAACAAATCAGTTTATAGATCCAACGTGCGCTGAGTTTGCTTCTTAACTTAATAAACATGTAGAGCGTACGCTAAAATATTAAATGAGCATACACTACACAAAGAATGTTGATCCAACGTGTGCTGCATGTGTTGAATAGAATTTTTATCACGCGGTCACGTACGCTTATTAAAGATAAAATTGATAAAAATTTGTGGCTGAAAAATAAAGTTGTCCATGATTCATCTATTGAAATCACAAACTACTCGTATACCTTAGTGGTACACGCTCATATGAGTATTATAAACACAATATCTTAAGTCATTGATCAATTATTGGAGGCATAAAAAAAATTTAGTATCGCAATTAAAATTTGACTTTAGTCACACCAATCTCTATGCTGTCAGTAGTTGACTGTGATATTCAACAAATATATACTCTATCCATCATAATTTCTAAATGCTCATTCAACTCTGTATACATTGTTTCTCAGTGTTCAGTTTTCCTAATGTTTTCTTCCTAACATTTAGTTAAATAGAAATGTAATTTCACATTTTTCAAAATAAAAATAACATTCTTAGAATAAGTGATAGATCGAGTATATTTTATCAAACTATTTGGTAAACTCAAATATCATTCACTTAGAATTGAAACATCCAAAGTTCAGTAATATAAATATTGGAAAATTATTTAAAAGTAATATCATGTTCCATCAGTAGTTCATTGATGACAGAAAAAGTTGACTACTTCAGTATACTTCACTTAATAATGTTTAATGAGTACAGGAAAAGTGTAATCATTCACTCTTTAAATTATCATTATCAAGATATCAAGCAATGACATTATGACTCGACTTACCTAAACTTAATAAGAAAAAGACTAAACCAAAAGTAAGTATAATAACTTGGTAATCTAGTTTGGTGTCAATGTATCACCTAGTCAGGAGGCGCCTTTGCCCAATAAAGTTAATTTCACTACGATATTTAGACCATAAATAAAAGACTTATACGAATGCTCTACATTCTTTCTTCGCCCTATTCTACTCCTATCTCTATGTATGAGTCCAGGCTCCTCCTGACTTCAATACACCTATCTTCCACTACACACTACTATCCCTAGTATGTGTCAACTACGTGATAATCACTCAAAAGGCGACTGTCAGTATCGTGTGTTAACTACGCTCTACAATCTAAAAGGAGTTTATAGAACACTCCGTACATTCAAATTCTACAATAAAATAAACTCAGCAAAGCTCTTTTTTCCTCAACAATACAATGCAATTCTCTTATTTCAAGCATCTTCTAGGCCCACACGAGCCCTTTATATAGTGTAGACACAAATAAGTTTATGGAAATAACTTCCATAAACAAAACTTCCATCTTGTAAAACATTCAATGCATTCGGTCTTCTTTCATTCTCTTATTAAACGTGTGAATTTTCCTACTTGATGTCCAAGTAATTTCTTTTTCATTCGTACAAATCATTTCTTAAGAGATCTTCTTCATCAGAAACACAATCTCTTCAGATCTCGACACCGGCCTCGGAATAGTGCTGCTACCAACTGTTAGAGACAGTTGGTGTAACATCGCAAAATACTTGGCCAATCTTCATGCACTAACAAACTCCGCTTTTGGGTAATTTTTTTGCGACAAATCTATTGAGAACCTCACACGTCATAATTCAGCATATATAACCGCAAATCAAAATAGCGTAAATAACCGTAAATAAACACAACATACAATATGGATACGAACATAACATAGTAATCCAAATGTCAACACAAGTGTTAAAGACAAATGGCTAAACAGATGCTATAAAACATAAAAAGCCATAATGACTAACACCACCAGACATCGAAAATAGACAAAACAAATAAAATGTTCCACTATCGGGTTCTCCATCCGGCCATCTCCCCCTATTTGTCCAAAAAACATAACCAAAGCATAGTAAAAATGATCATGTCCTGGGCGCCCGCACCACGGGTCACCAACAAATTGCCAGTCTTCAGATCATCCTCTCCACTCAGCTCCTCAAACGCAAGGCTCTCCAAGCATGCATTTTCTAGCCAAGCTTATACCGAATCACCCCATCCAAATACCGAATCTCATCCTTTAAGTCGGGTTCCGTCTCCATCAAGACGCTTCCCCGAGCCGAGTGAGACGACATGTATCCATATTCATCAACTCAAGTACTGAAAGCGGTAACCAATTGCTGCGCCTTCTCGGGTGACAACTCTTGGTCTGTTTTCCAACATGACATTCTCCACATGCTTGGTCTTTGACATCAATCGGGTATTCCTCTAACAGCTTCCTTGGAGATAATTTGTTGAATATTTCTATAATTAGTATGACCTAATCTCTTGTGCCATAAGTCAGCATCCTCACCTTTCCTACTAGACAGAGCTTGTACGGAGCTCAACATATAGCAATTGTTAATGACCTGTCGATGCATAATCAGTTTTCACGGAGTCATTGACTACGCACTCTCCTCGCAAAAAAGACATCTTCATACATCATCACATAATTGACTTATACTGACGAGATTTGCCGTTAACCTTCGAATTAATAGTACATTTGTTAAACGCGTAAGCCATCAATATCTAACCGCCCTTGCCAATAATTTTTCTTTGCCTCCATCACCAAAAGTGACATGATCGCTTTTGCTGCTAAATCTACAGATGTTTCCTCTACGTGTCTCGAGCATTCACTATCGAAGTACCAAGGAGGTGTATGCAATTCGACCAAGAGTATTCCACCTTCGACCCACCGAAGTTTTGTATGGTTGATACTTGCTTCCTTTTGTGCGCTTTGTACAATACGGGCAATATGACCTTTTCCACAATAATGACAGTACCATACTTTACTCCTCTCGCTCACGACCTCAACCGCCGCCTTCTATCTGACCGTTGGGCCGCCTTCCTGAACAAACTTGGTATCTCTTTTGGTTTGAATTAATTTTCTTGTCGGTTAATCTATGTATCAATACCAACATCTTACTAACTCCAAGAATTGGCTTCAAAATATATGTGCTCGAATTCATCATTTTAATCCCTTTTATTCAAATAAGATTAACTCGAGATTTCAAGTGATTTAATCTCGGTCTCTGACAACTCTTAGTTTCCTTAGTTTCTCGCTTCATCTTCGCTTGTTCCTTTCAAAGATCCACTTTGGTATATAAACCATCATTGGCCCATGCATTTGGTATATAGAAGCTTTTAATTTTCAAGCACTTCTTCATCACCATATCTTCCTCGTCCTCATCATTGCCGCTCACGATGTCTCGTAATGTTGGCTCGAGCACTCCAAAGGAAAGCCACAAAGTTGCTAATTTGATCATCTTGTTCATCTTCCTGATTCATCGCCACCGTAGGTCGAGGAGTAGTTCTTGATTGCTTCTTGAGATAGTTGGGACACGCCTTGAAATACGCACAAAGCCTTCTCAGCATTCTCTTACATCGATACCTTTTAAGTTTATCGTATTCGCATGTACCATAGTTGCCTTGCTTCACCGGCTTCTTCCATATGTTGTTGTTCTATCGTGAAATCGTATGAACCGACACTAACATTAAATGGTTTCTTGTTAAAACGTTTTAGGGTCTTGTTGAAGTTCTTAGCAAGCATATTTATGGTTTCTCCCAATTCTTCATCATCGACATTTTCAGACGTAGCTTTCAAAGGTACCTTTCTTCTTACTCGCTCGCTTCATTAAAAGACATCTCGGCCGTTGCTGTGATTGCCATTCGGGCCATTCAAACTCATGGTAGTTAAGTCCCGAAGCTTCTTCAATCACCGTTACTTCCAGTGGAGCATATTTTTGGGTAACGTTTTAGCACATTCTCACCGCTTTTCATTGCTCATAGGTTCCCAACGAAATGACTCGCTAGCCATAGATTCGCCTTCTTCCATCCTAGAGTCAATCTTGTTGTTAATCGTTGGGAGTTTCGAGACTGCATTCCTTCATGTTCCTCATGCATTTTGTATAGTATCTCAAGCAGCCTTTACCACAAAGATACGTGGTCGGACAAATTAAACACATTAAGATCTACAACATCAAGATATATTCATGGATTTGTCATTACAAACAAGTTCATGTTCTTCAGCCCAATCATCCTCTCGACTTTTACAGCTTGTTACATCATCAAGCTGGTGATAGTCGGGTGTTGTCCATCCAACACGTACAACTTTTCCATGTCTTCGTGTCCATAGACTTTAGGAATGCAATCATCCTAGCCTTCCACCGTGCATATTAATTCCATTAAGAATAGGTGGTCGAGCGACAGAGCTCCTTCCTAAAACCTTCCATTTGCAAAAGATTACACCGATCTCACTTTTTAATGTCTAGACTCCGCCTGATACTAATTGAAAAGAACGCCACTTGAACTACCGCTTGTCAAGACACCGCCATCGACATCACGATTGACTCCTAATTTGCCGTGAATAGTAAAGATCGAACTAAAGTAAATACACAATAACTTATAATCCTGGGGCTCGGGTACTAACGTAGCACCTAGGTCTGAGGCATTTAGCGAGCACTTCACTATGATACGAGAATTACAAATAAGGACTTATACAAATGCTTCCATTCTTCTTGCCCTATCTCTTACTCACATCTCTACATTTAGCCCCCGACTTCAATATTAATTTATCATCCACTACACACTACTATCCCTAGTATGTCAACTACGTGGTAATCACCAGCAAGATCATTGGTACTGTGGTGTTAACGATAGCTTGTAATAATCTTAAAGGAGTTTATAGAACACTCCCATAATATCCGCCCACAATAAAATAGACTCTTCTTAAAGCCTCTTTTTCCTCACAAAATACAATGCATAATCTCTTCTTCTTTCAAGTGATCTTCCAGTTTGCAATCTTAGTTCCTCCCTACCGCGTTCCTTACTTCCTTTTAATGTACTTAAGATTGCCCAAAATGCTATTATCTTTTCAAAATGTCCCCTTCGTCTATTTTTGGAATTAAACTTAACAAATTTATTTTTAACAAAAGGATAAAATCGGATGTATACATATATAAAATCTTTGGGGCAATGTTTGTAATAACTTAATAAAATGTGAGTCAATGCCAATAATAATTTAACATTCTAAGACCCCCAACATCATCTTCAACCTTCAAACACACCTCCGGTCCTCCCCCTCCCCCAAACTCCATCTCCAACCTTCAAACACCCCTCCTTTTAAATACCATCTTCAACCCACAAACATCATCGTAAACCTTCAAACAACCCCCAACCCAAATTAAACTATTTCAACTTGAACTCGAAGGAAAATTCATCTTCTAGATGAGGAAATATAGGAAATTTCTGTAGACCTCACACTAAGTAGTTCATTTAATCTAATATTTATAAATACAAAGAAATGGAAGGAGAGTTCACCTTAATCTAATATTTATAAATCCAAAGAAATGGAAGCGGGGAGTGCGTGGGTAAGGAACACGGCTAAGATGATGAGCTGGGCCGCCAGCGGGTTTTATTTAAATGTTATTCTTAATTAATGTTTTTTAAAAGAAGTCCACATGCTTACTTATTTTCAAAAGTTACCACACAAATCTAAGTGTATATGCAAATCTGAATTTGTCCTCATGTTAAAAAAAAAATATTACGAGTATATGCAAATCTGAATTTGTCCTCATGTTAAAAAATATTATGTTACCTTTAACATAAAAAACATTGAAAATATAATCAGAATAAAGTGGACAATCAAATATTAATAGGTATCATGGTGTACATTCAAAAAATGAACAGGGGGCAATCTGGAAACAAAGCCTACAAATAATTGGAGTATTATGGTACCTTGACTTTCTATCATCTGAAATTATGGATGTCAATTTCTTAGATGTTGATAGAACACAAGTCTCTAGTTTGTGCATTATTATCAGGTATTTGTTTTATTTGTTGTTTGTTTGGTTGCTAGTTTACTTTGTTTCCTACAGCTAAAAGGATTATTTCTTCTCAAACTTCAATTGTCTTCTTGATTTGGTTACATGTTCCTCAGAAAATCCATGATTCAGATAAAATCATCCATCAGAAAAAATAAACTGCAGATTTGTAAACATACTGCCAGCATTTCAATTCTTTTGAAAAAGTGAATGCCAAAAGATATGACATAAAGTCCATAGATAGTTCTAAGAATGTTCACTTTTTTCCATTATGTATGACTTTTTACCTCATTGATAGGGATAGATTGATGAAATGATCTAGGTGAGATTGAAGCTAAAGACATGATTTAATTGAAATTATTATTTTCTTTGAACAAAAGCTTTCAAAATCTTGAAATATGGAAAACTAACTTTCACCAAATTACCCAGGTTTTTTTAATTTATTGCAAGATAGCGTACGATGATACCTTATTTACCCACTTTGTTGACGATAAAAGAGGGTAAATTTCTTGCTAGTTGCTTATCTACCTAGGTACATGGTTTTACTTGAACTCTCTTGCATTCATATTGCCCCTACTTTTACGTATCTTTTCAAACTCTAACTTCTCAAGTTGTTCCCGAACCAACCGAACTTATCTAATGGCCTACTCTGTCAACGTTTAAAATTGTACCCTGAATGATTTCTAACATTTCAAATTACCCCTAAAATTTTATTTTCTGACATTAAAATTAAACAAATTTGATCACTTAAACATTTCAAAAAAATATGTCAATTCATAAATAATATGGAATAATAAGAATAAAACATAAGATAAATCAACCCCCTTCACACCATTGACTTCTTTATAATAGAGAAAGAGATTTTTTTTACAAGTTTTCTCTTACTATCTGTCGATGTATATATATTATATACTCCGTAGACTACTCGTAACTCTTAATTTGTGATAATAAAAGTTATGCAACATGTACAAGAATGACTGGCATATTGATCAAACGTTAGCAGGAGACAATATCATTTGATGGGCAAAGATTATGATCAAGCTGAGAAGCTCTTATGATTGGCATTTTACGTCTGCAAACTATCTATAGCTAATCAACAGCTCATCATTTGTTTTTTCCCACTTCAAAAAACATAAGGACCACCGAACACTAGAGAATTAGATGTGTCTGTTGTATATCTAGTTAGCTCCATCTCAATTATGATTATTATGAATTCTATTATCAAATATATATAAACAATTAGATGTTATTTCTGCGCTGATGACACATACATACATGACAAATTTCCTTATTAGTACTGTTATTAGCCTATCTACCAATATTGGGTAATTCATAATAAACATGTAGTCTAAATTTTGCTCATATATTCTGTTTTGGCCATGCATTATAAAAATCAGTAGAAGTGTTATCTTTCAAGATAATCAAATTTCGATTTTTGTATCCCATAATGTATGTTTTTATAGGTTATATTCCGTTTGGATGCTAAAAAGGTATCTTAAAAATATGTGTTGAGTTAAAAATTAGATATAGTAACAAGAAATGAGCTAAGAAATTTTTTAGGCCTTGTACTTCATAAATTAATCCATTGTCCACTTAATTATGTGAAAACTGAATGAATCTATGACAAAAATCCATCCGAACAAGGTACTAGCAGTGTACCATCTGTTTCCGTTAGCTTTTCTGCCCAAAATTTTATTTACAAGAAAGTTCCAAAACCCAACCACACTTGCACTATAAATTTCAAACTGAGACAGAAAATGACAATAAATACTCATAGAGAACATATCCATAAATTCAATCCCATTTCCATTTTGTATAAAGGAAAGAAATATTGGCAGGTGGAGAAAGAGTAAATTTCTTGCCCATTTGGAGAAAATGGGTGAAAGTGATGGATCATTCTTGTATAGTTAATACTGCAAAACGTCATATGCTTTTGTAATAATTCAAAAATGAAAAAGAAATGACAACAGAATTGGAAATATGTTGAGGGGCTAGTAATGTGAGTAGCAATGGGTTCATATTTCCCAATTGATGATAACTTCAAATATTTAGTTTGTTAGCATATAAGTGATGTGGAGGCTAAAGGGTGGTTGATTTTTTCTGAGTCTTGAATTCTTGATGGTGATGTTACAATCATAAATGGTCAAATATGGAAAACGAATTTATGACTATATTCTAAATTTTCTCTAGGTTTCGATAATGTTATGGTCAGACTCGTTGTGTGCCTGAATCCTCCATGACATTCCATTCTCCTGTGTATTTAATGACTGAGATGCAGTGTATTTAATGACCTGTACGCACAAATGGAAGTATGTGCGATCTGATGGTTTAACTAGCTTGAAACTTAATGCCAAATTTTATTGTATTTTCAAGCACTAATCTACACTTCAATCTTTTTCATTGGATGTTTTCTTACATTTACTTTTGTATTACAGCCATCTAAAATTTTGGTAAACTATTGTTCATCGTTTGAAAATATAGATTTTGGGCGAGCAGTCTCCGGCTATGACATAATTTTCCATGTCGACTCGAATTATTTTTTTCTTGTCTGGGCAGACCCCTAAACTATTTTTGTTGTCTGGACACACCCCTGAACACGATTTTGACACTGTAAATACTCCAAATGTCTATGTTACCCCTAAATGACTCAGTGAAATTACTATTCAACCCCTAAACTATATTTTAAAATGTCGAAATATGAAAAGACTATTATACCCTTCAAAAATTAGACGCGCTTCACTCTAATATATTCCATTGACTAACTTATTAATCTAATTCACCGAATAACCCCCTTCCCCTCATCTCCTAACCTCGCCTAAAAACCCTTCAACTTTATTTTCTAATAATCAAACTCCGATAATCAATGCGAAAGAAGAGCTGAAGAATTTGATGAATTTTCCGAGGCTGAATTTTTAGAGGAAGAAGAACCCGACCCATTTTGGAGAAAAGAAGGAGTCCCACACTTTTTTCCTAGAGAGTACGGTAAGTTTTGAACCAAAATTTTTAAAATTTATTGTACAATTATGGTTGGGGGGTTTGATGATCGTATTTTGGTACTTATCATAAGCATTTTATGTGGAGGTCGAACGAAGCTCACAATAACGTTGAGGGCTAATGGAAGGTTTAGGAAGATGGGTTCACATCGTGTATATTCAGTGGTCAGTGTAAGCATTTAGACTATTGCGAGGGGTCACGACTCACAATGATATGGTCGATGATGACTGGTGCGTATTTGGAGCCGATAGATTTTTCTTTTTGTTTTACAAGAAGCCTATGCATTCTTTAGATGATGGGTTAGTTCAGCTGAAGACACAAGGAAATGTGGATGATATGATTCGCTAGGCTAAAGGGGTTAGAGAAATAGGGATGTTTGTCACCCACCCTAGTCGAAAGCCAAGCAAGAGCTTCTCGCTTTTGGGACGAGATTTCATACGATGTGTGAGGCATGGCTCAAAGCTACGTTGGAGAGAAATTGATGATGAAGAGAAGAAGTTGCTCGATTTAAAGAGAGTTGTAGTCTGGATGTTGCGAGTAGTGTGTTTGGGGGTGTGAAATCATACCGTAGTACCCCGTAGGCAGAGTTCAAGAAGAGGGGTCAGTTATAGAGTTCAAGGCAGTAGGTCGGTAGGGTCAGAAATGGATGCCGACAATGCTGGGTTCGTGTGGACCGGAGATGGAGAGGTCGGAGACGGCATTGTTGAAGTTCGTGGGCTCAAGAAGATAGAGGCGACGGGATGGAGTAGGAGGTCGATGATTTCATGGAGCATACACATAATCTTTGAAGATTGGGCGATCATGATAATCGGGGTTTTCAATAGGGAATACAATTTTGGTGAAGACTACGAGCCTATGGAGGAAGCAGAATTGGAGAGTGAACCCCATGAGGCTTACACTGAGACAGAGGGAGGTGCATGCTACCTAGATGAGGATGAAATGTTGGAGGATTTGGGGGCGATGACATCGGGGACAATCTGCAGTATTCTGGTATTCATAAGAGGGAGAGGAAGATGATTGGGAAGAGGATGTCGGCTCTAGTTCGACCCAGAAGAACACAAAGGGTGGTCTAGAATACAGTAGTGAGGTTCATTTGAGAAATCCTGTGTTAGTCCCTAACATGATATTTGGAAGTTCTGAAGATTTTAGATAGCTAATTAGGGAGTACGCAGTTAGGACAAAGAAGCCCGTGAAGTTTGTAAAGAATGACAAGAAGAGAGTTCGTGTGAAATGTATGCAAGAGGATTGTGACTTCTTTGTGTTGTGTTCACAAGTTGGCAAGTCGAAGGATCTATCAATTAAGACAATGGTTGGGACACATACCTGTGGGACTTCCATGAAAATACCTACGATTGGGTGGAAGCTGTCAGTTGAAATTTTAGAACAAGGTTCGAAGACAACCAAAATATTATTGAAGACTTTCATTGGTGATATATATGACGACCTCAAAGTGGAGATAAGTACTAGCACTTCTTATAGAGCCATCAAGGCCGCTGGGTACCTATTGTATTGCAACGAGAACCAAATAGCTTGGTAGACTACAACTATGCAAAAGAGATTATGACATCATGCTCGCGACTGCCATCATCATCAAACAAGAGAGCAAATTCCAGTGAATATATAGTAAACAAATTCCCCATTGAAGAGGGGCTTTTTGGCTGGCTGCAGGCGATTTTTATGCCTCGATGGCTATTTTCTGAAAGGAGCATTCAAGGGTCAAATATTAGCTATCATGGTCTCGATCTTTAACAACGGCATCCAATCAGACGGGCTGTCATTGGCGAGAATACCGATTCGGGGTGGAACTGTCTCAAGGCCCTGAAAGAAGATCTGGCGATGGAGCTTGAACCAGACTCCTGGATACTCATGACTGACCAACAGAAGGTAAGCCCCTAAACTTTGGTCCCTGAACTATGGTCCTCATACTTTGGTCCCTGAACTTTGGTCCTCATACTTTGGTCCCTGAACTTTGTTCCCTACATATTTTCCCCTTTATTACTAATCGCAAATTTTATGTTAAGTGGGTCTTGAAATAGCCAAGTGAACGAGTCAGCTCGACGCAGAATCGACAGGCGTCAAACACCTTCAGCGACTGAGTAAAAGATTCCCCGTGAAAAGACTTCAAGAATATGAGCGGGAAGGCCACAGTCGGCTAATGGAATCGTATTTTGAGGTCAAGATGCAACAGCTGAAGAATGCGACTGTCGATGGATATGAGCCACTCCAGCTTATTGATCTAAGAAAATGGACAAGATATGCATTTGATTGGAAGAAACAACCTGTAGCTAAGTAATAATCGTCGAAGATTCAACGCTTTCAACATCGTGGTGGACTAACCAATTATCACAATGCTGAAGACATCACAAAGATCATGACATGAAAAAGAAGTCAAGTGTAAGGGGTGAGGCTCAAGGATTACCGAAGTGTTGGGGCGTAGGGAAGAAAAGATACATGAATTACTGTTAGAGCTTCCGGATCCCCAAGGTACGAGTCACTTTAGCACACCAAGGCTGTTGTCGGCTATCGGTAGCAAGGAGTGCTCTAGGTCAGAAAGGGCCTGGGAGGCACGCCTTGTATGTACTGTGAGTTTGTGTGTACAAATCAAAGAATAAAGATCCAAGGAAATATGTACACAAAGATTACCAATTGAGCACTTGGTTCACTATTTATAATCACTTCCTTGAACCACTGAGAGGTCCTATGTTCTGGACAAATAGTCCATATCCACCCATCCTTCCACCTGACATAAGAGTCCTTCCAGGAAGACCTAAAAGATGCCGGAACAAAGACTTTATGAGAAAAGAAGAAGTCGAAAAGCAAGCATCTAAGAAAGGTGAAAAGCAAGCCGCCAGATCTGCTGGGCCTCTGTATGGGCCGGCCATGCATTGCAAAATCCGTGACGGTATCGACATAGCACGCGAGAACTTGTCCAAGAAAACTGTGGGATGGAGAGGGGCTTAACATCCGTGAGCACGAGATCTAGCAATGTTTGCATGTACCGCAACTACAACCTCAAAAGCAAGAAAAAGAATACTAGAGAGTCCCTCGTCCAAACTCCGCAACATCCATTAGAGCTAAACCAGATCTGCGCTGGCGGACTGCTTTTTTCGCGCTGTGGCGCAGACCGCTTATCGCGGGCCTCTTTACTCTTTTGTGGACATAAATGTATTAAATACGTGGTGTGAAGCTTTTGATAGTTTTCTTGCTATGTAAATGGTCAATCGAACCTTTTGTCTATCTCTATGTTCAATGAAATCTTGTCTCGCTTTAACTATTTGTTTTGTCATTTGTTTGCTTTTTTTACTGTCAGTTTTTTACTGTATCATGTGTTAATGTGTATGGCCTATAGTACAGGGGTTTCTTTCTCATCAGTTGTAAACGCAGTAAAAAACACAACCAGAAAACTAACAAAAGTACATTCATTCTTTCAAATTGCAAACACAATACACATAATGTTTAAACCCATTCAACATCAAAATAGAAGACAACAAAATAGAAAACATCAAAATAGAATCCTACCAGCAACCTTTAATATGACAAGTGCTCTGAATCTACTATTACCACAATCAAATTGCAGTTTCGACAACGGGGTCAAAGAGGTTTTGATTGCAAAGTTCGGGGCTTATGTGTAATTACTAATGTGTCCTCTATTTAATCCATAAAATTACTAATTTGTCCTTCACTTATCATGAAGTCAGCAACCTCACGCGGTTTTAATCGAGATTTAGTATAGTGTTTGTGAGTGTCAAAATCGTGTTCACAGCGTGCCTGCACAACAAAATAGTTCAGGCCCGCCTGCATGCTAAGAAATAGTTCAGGGACCATATAGAAAATTACGCAATAGTTCAGGGGCCAAAAAAACTAAAAAATAATTCTCACTTCACCTCTTTACATAACTCAAATTCAAGACTCCACAAAGGAGGAACTTTGCTAGGTTGGTCACTTCATACTATTTGTTTACTTGATTGATATGATATGATATTCAAAACCATAATGACAAATAAATAAAATATTGACTACCTCCATTATTAAAGTTTCTCTAGAGTTTCAATTGTTAAATCAAGATTGTGAAGTCATGATACAAACAAATTTTGGTTTGATCAAATTCTAACGTTAATTGTAAAGTGCGTTGAACATTTACATAGTCAATAATCAAAATTCAAAATTGTCAACCATTAATATTTGATATAGTAAATCTTCAAAATTCAAACTTTGGATTGGATTAACTTGAGTAATGTTAATTGCAAAATAAGTTAAACATTTGAATTCAAACTTTGAAAAATCAACTATCAAAATTAAAAATTCGACAATCATTGATATGGATGGAGTTTGACCAATACACCGAGTATTACATTATGTAATCTATATACTAATACTTAGTTTGTTTTAGATTACTTTTTCTAATTGTTATATTTTTATGAATCAGTTAAATATAATCAATTAATAAATAAATCAAACATCAAAATTTAGCCAAACATAAAAATCAATTAAAATATGAATTAATCAATTATTTTAATATAATCAGTTAAAACAATTCAAATCAAACTAATGAGAATATATAAAATTCATTAATTCAATAAAATACAATAAAGTTAATCACTTGTACGAAAAATTTACATAACATTATTATATTCAATCAATGTTATCGATTAATAACTTAAAAATCATCACTATGCCTACATTAATTGAGTAAAAAATTATGAAGACTATTTTTCTACTAATTTGATTTTTTTAGTATGAAACTACATAAAGTAATGAAAATGAAAACTATTTATATGCAGGATGATGTACATGCATTTTTATCTTGAATATGTAAAATATATCTACGTGACCACCCAGTAATGAAGTTTGCCTAATAACCACTCTTTACCCCTGTCTGGTCAATAGAATCGCTCTCATGTACTTGAAGTCTAAGAAGGACAAACATGTCCACGAGGCACATCTCAGCGGACATCGGGTCGCCCTTTGCGGTGCGCCCTGCGCATCGGCGTGGGTTCGATCCCTGGCAGCAGCAAGTAATTGTTGTTGAATCCAGGGTCGTGCCTCGGTGTTGCGGGGTTACCTGGCTATGCTGGGCGCTGTGTATGGGGTGGCTACGGACCCGTCTGAGGCACATCTCGGATAACCTCCCCACATTGGTGATGGACTAGCCGTGCGGGGGCGCCCAACGTTGAGCGTATCAACGTTTTTTTTAGAAGGACAAACATTCGGAGGAATTTGGTTAAATAACACATTTTTTAGTTTTATCCTAAGGAATAACACCTTAGTTTTTTTCTTTGCTTAAATAACACCCCGCCCTTGCGAAAGTACTAAAATGTCCCCCTTTCCCTTCTAACTCTTCATGGCTTTTCATTTTACTTCCATCATTTTCATTTCCCAAATTTTCACTATCTCTCTAACTTCTCCCTTTAAGTTTCATTGTCAAAACTTGAAAAAGATTGAAACTTTGAACCACAATCTTCACCAAGTAAGTCTTGTGTTCTTATATTTTCATTTTTTTTTCGGTTTTTATTATTTTTTTCAGTGTTCACTTTTTCAGTTTATTAAAAGTTCGATTTTTTGGGTGTTGATAATAAAAATTCATGGGTTTGTTAAAAGTTCAATTTTCTTGGGATTTTTTATAATAAAAATTTCTGGGTTTGTAAAAGTGTTGATTTTTTTGGATGTTTTGATAATAAAAATTTATGGATTTGTTAAAGATTCGATTTTTTGGGGGGCTTTTTTAATAAAAATTCATGGGTTTGTTAAAGGTTCGATTTTTTTGATAATAAAAATTCATGGGTTTGTTAAAAGTTCAATTTTTTCGGTTTTTTATAATAAAAATTCATGGGTTTGTTAAAGTTTCGATTTTTTTTAGTTTTTTTTTATAGTAAAAATTCATGGGTTTATTAAAAGTGCAATTTGTTTGGGTTTTTGATACCATTATTCATAGTTCTTCAACTATTTGTTACTTTCCTCAACTTTCTATTGAATTTCTTTATGGTTTTCTAAAATTTATTTAAGCTTAAGAGGTAATTGAGTTATGGTGTATACTGATGTATTATGGTGTATATTAGTATATTATGATCTATTATGATGTATTGTGGTGTATTGTGGTCTATTATGGTGTATTATGATGTATTATGGTGTATTGTGGTCTATTATGTTGCATTGTGGTGTATTGTGGTATATACCGGTGTACTGTGACGTATTATGATGTATTCAATTGTTTATGAATGTTTCACTATTATACAGGTTTTAAAAACGATTGAGATCTGTCAAATGGACAATCCACCACAAATGTGCATGTATTAGATGGTTTTAAGAGTTGAAGAACATTACATAAAATACTAATTAATATTAGAAGATACAATGTACAATTAAATTATATAGAACAATAGTTTTTTCATTTGTATTTCCATGTATACATTTACCATGTAATATTTGATATTACAAAGTATTATTTTTACTCAATTTGAAATATATAATATGAATTACTTTCTCAAAACCTAGTTATAATATCAATAAATAATTGTTTTGTTCATAAATGAACCGAGCTTCAATCGTGTGTTTCATTCCTCAAAACGTTTTATTTTTTTTTGATTTTGTCACACTTTGATTGTGAACACTTTGAATTTTACTCACTTTGTTGCCAACAAATCTTCACATTAAAACATGATATTATTTAGTCTTCAATATAAAAAGTAAGGTACAAAACTTGGTTGAAATATAATATATACCAATATACACCACAATACATCATAGTATATCATAATATATCCCAATACACCAGTATACACCACAATACATCATAATTCAATTACCTCTAAAAATTAAACAAGTTATAGAAATTCATAAAGAAATTCAATCAAAACTTGAAGAAATTAACAAATAATTGAATAATTATGAATAATATTATCAAAAAATCGAACCTTTAACAAACTCATGATTTTTTATTACCAAAAACCCAAAAAAAATCGAACTTTTAACAAATTCATGAATTTTTATTATAAAAAAACCCAAAAAATTATAACTTTAACAAATCCATGAATTTTTTATTATCAAAACTTAATAAAATCAAAACTTTAGCAAATCCATGAATTTTATTTTATAAAAATCCAAAAAAATTGAACCTTTAACAAACCCATGAATTTTTATTATCAAAAACAAACAAAATAATGCTTTAAGCCCAACCATGAATTTTATTATAAAAAAATAAAAAAAAATGAACCTTTAACAAACCCATGAAAATCGCACAAAAAATAAAGGTTTTAGAAAGGGGTTGTTGGTTGTGGGTGATGGACTCTGGTGGTGGTGGTTGTGGTTTTTGGGGAAGAAAGTATGAGAAGAGAAAAGTGTGAGAATGAGAGAGAAAGAAAGGATGATAGGTGAAGTATAATAATAGTAAGAATATTTTTGTAATTGCACACAGAGGGAGGTGTTATTTAAATAAAGAAATAAAGGAATGTGTTATTTCTTAAAGACAAAACCTATAAATATATTATTTAACCAAATTCCTCCAAACATTCCTCTTACTAAGCAACACATGCATTGTGACAGATTCCACTTTTTTCCAATGTGAATTCTCCCGATACTCCGCCGTCTCAAAATACATTATCATTTAAGAAAAATTAGAAGTTTTCATAATATTTGATTATTGCATTTTTAATATAATTTTTTTCTTACGTTTTGATGTATCTTTTATAATCTTAATGTAGTTTTTACTATTAAGCAATAAATCAATTTTTATTTAAATAATTATTTATTTTGAAACATAGGGAATATTGTTTAGTTGTCGACACTCACTAAAACATTGTTAAAAAATGTCATAACAAAATTAGGTTTCAGAATATGTTAATATTCGAATTGAATACTGTACATATAGTTCACATACACAACAATAACAATGTTAGCTCTGATCGTCCCTTTTATTCATTTTCTATTGACACTTGGGTTCAAATCATGGTATTAAACTTAGTCTTTTATACAAAGTCCCCCACCCCCAACACTTACACTTTGATTCTGGTTTATTAGTCCCTGACTTTCGGGGAGAAGCTTGCATTCTCACCCTTTAATTAGCTCCTCCAGATGTTAAAGAAAGAAAATTAATAAAATATCATGTGGGCTCAGAGGTAGGAGCCTAATTCCCTTTTTAAGTATTGTAATTCACAACCGGGGTAAGACTATCAATTAGTCAAAAGTAATCACTATTTAAACATTTTTGTAATCAATCTTCAAGGTTCCTTTCTTTCTGCTTAGCATTTACCATTTGATCTCAATTTTGTTTCCAAACAATACTTCATTGGAATAAATAGGCAAATTAGAAAGAGGGCCATGCCCCTTTGACCTGAGAGGGAAAAAAACATCAAAATACTTCATTGTGGAATGGACAAATTAAATGTACAATTGACCATCTTTAGTAGAAGCAACCTATGCATATCACCCCCTGATTCATTACGGTTTAAAATTTTATCCTATAGCGCTATTCAAGCTAAGTGCGGAATATTATCATAACAAGAAGTCTTCGGTGGAAATTCGGACATAATTTAGTGAAATGAATTGCTCTAATTTTTTTGAACAATAAGCTCAAGCAGATTCGTAGACAACTGAGAGTTTAAGTGAATAAGATGGAAATATTGAATTAGACCTTTGTTTTATACATCTAAACCTAGTGGTTTGTTAGGAACTCTATTTTCTCTATAATTCGTCTATTGTCATTCTAAAGGAATCTCATAATTACAAATTTGCAACTATAATACACATGTCCTCTAGCTTAACCTAGTGGTTTGTTAGACTTAACACCGGCCTGTAACATTAAAAGAGAGAGCTCAAGAATCCGTAACAAGTTCAATTTTTGTTAGTTACTTTATTTTATAAATGACTCTAGACATAGGATTCTTTCTCCTCACTCTTGACTACTTACGTGCTTGTTTAATTAAAATTTGAGAGATCACAATCATCAAGTAATTAATTCTAACTTCATAATTCAACAACTAATTTAGTTCAGAGAATGTCTTTACATATAAGGCCGTGATAATGAATGCTCAATACTTCAATTATGTTTGATGTCAATTAAGTAGCACAGAATGTAAGAAAATAAAATACCAAAACGGTATGAAGAAGCATACAATGAATTGACATCAAATGACATAAGCAACATATCCAACTTCATTTCATTATTTGTTAATAATAAATATGGTAAAATTTTAAATAATAAGGAAATATATTTAACAAATATTTCCTTATCAAAGTTCAGATGCAAATATTGTATCAAATATTTTTTTTTAATTATCACCTTAATTTGTACCCTAAGAATACATATTAGAAAAATCGTAATAAATAATTACATAGTTGAAAGATACATTTAAACAACCAAATTCTCTAAAGAAACAGCAACCAACTCCCACCTTCAATTATGGAGCCAATAAAGTAGTCTTTCTTAGACTGCATCCAAAGTTCAAACCAAACGGTCACATACACCCACAATTTTAGGCATCTTTGAAAGACAAGAAAGATAGAAAAGGAAAAAAAGTGAAGTATCAACTAAGCAACAAGAAAGTTCAAAAATAAACAAAAGAGTGTTTGGGGACAAGGAAATAAAGTTGAATTTTGTTGAAAAGGCTAAATAAGACCTTTATGTAAATTGAAATTTTCTATTTAGTCTTTTATAGCATGCAGTTTTCTCAAGACTGCTGTGGCATGAAGAGGACTTCATCCATTTTTTACCAATCAAGACCCTTTTGAGTTTCCCAAAATGGTTCTAAGAATTTCCATTTATTCAAACACCAAGAAGTTCTTCCAGAAAACTATAGATAATGTCAAGTGTTTTCTTTCTGGAGGTGCTGGAAGCTATCAAAAGCTTCCCAAGAGTTCCCCTCTATGCAACCCCCTGTCTTGTGGGCGAGGGGGCGATCAGATTAAGATTGAATTAGAAGCAAAAAAGGAAGAACCCAAAAATCTATATCGAAAGGGAAGCGAAAAGGGAAGGATCAAATCATCAACAATGGAAAGGCATGAAGAGAAAACTATTGGCAATGCAATGAAACATATTGAGGAAAAAACATTCCCGAATGACCAAGTTCAAAAAAACAAGAATGGAAATGCGGAACAACAAATTTTTAAAGGGAAAATGGCTCAAAATCATCAGGTTTGTGATCATAGAAGTTACTTAGTTGCAGAAAAGCTGAAGCAATTGGCAATGATTGATAAGAGCAATGAGGAACATGCTTTGGATATTCAAGAAGTTCTTCATTATTATTCTCGCTTAACATGTCCTGCCTATCGTGACATTGTTGACAATTTCTTTGTTGACATGTACTCTGAGTTCTTCAGATCATCAATTAAAAAATCATCAACTTGAAGATTACTACTCCGTATTACTGTTTTTTCACTATAAAGGATTCATAGTTGATGATGTACTTGTTAAGAATTTTTAATCATGTGGTTTGTAATAAAGTTCTTGCATTGTTTGTAAGTCTTGCGTGCTAGCAAATTGGGTGCACTTTGTATAGCTCCATCTTTGTTTCATATTAATAAACCACTTCTTTTGGGTATTGAAGTGTTAACAACTAATAAATAGTCTCTAGTACTTTATCTCATAATTCATATGGACAATATGACATAAGAGTAGACGAGGTTAATTCATGATCTCTTCTATTATAGTTTGAGATTCCTTTCATTTTTTCTTTTGATAATCATCCGTTTTTATTTGAATAATTTATTTATTGAGATAAAGAAACACAATCACATAAGGACGATGATACTCTTTCATTGGATGAGAATTAATGAAGAAATATTATTCCATCCAATATTGAACCTAAAACTTTGATTATTTCAAGAATTTTTATTGAGCGGTTTTATTTCGGCCCCTCCTTAACGACCTAACCTACGTACCCTAAACAATTAAGCGCTTCCTAACTATTGCGCCATTCGACGTTTTCAATTATCGAAAGGGTTGTACATTAACTAACTAACAATAACCCGCATTGCTCTGTGGCATACCAACAAAGAAGTTCGAAGGTCACAGGTCATCTCCGCCTTTCCTTTAAGTGCTGGGTTTCACTTCCTCTAGAAAGAATTCAGATTTAGCTTTTATTTTATAGAGAACTATCAAGACACCTGGCCAACAAAGCTAAGATCCCGTAATTACCTCTTACACGTAAAATTTCGCTAACATAAATAAAGATATAACCCCCAGTCGAGGGTTTCAACCTTTTAACAATAACCCGCATCAGAGTACCATGAACAATCTTAAATATCACAACCAAGTATTTTCCTCAACCGCCATCAAATTATGGTCATAAATAGAGATTTTGAAAAAAAAATGTTATGTGAAAAGTAATTCCTCCATTTTTCACCTATCATCCTACTCATTTACACATATATTAAGAAATGAATTGCTTTGACATATATTTCCTTAATCAATAATCTATATTTTTTTACTGGTATTACTTGATGCCTATCTTTCTACTTTTGGTTATTTTAAGTGATAAATAAAGGGAACAAATAACTAAATAAGAAAAAAAAATTGTGTAAAAGATATGTTTAATTATAGGGATAAAATATGAAAAAATATGTTGAATTACATTAAAAATGTAGAATGACAAGTTATTTGAAACAAAAAAATTTAGGCTAACAAGTAAAAATGATGGAGATTCGAAAGTGATATTAAGTATCTATGATTGAATATACTATTATATTAGTTGATTGTGATATTAAGTATCTATGATTGAATATACTTAATTATAAAATAAAGATTATCTAAGTTTTATTTGTGTAATTGATTTGATAAATTAAAGTAAGTTGTTTATCTTTCATATTGATTGAATCATGTTATTTGATTGATATAAATTTATAATTGTGTTTCATATATCAAATCAAACATTGTTTAAAGAGGTCATAATATTACTTTGGGCCTATTCCGCATTTGTTTTACAAATCATAAAGAATATTTTTAAGTAGATTTGTATTAAATTTTTACAAGGCGAAAATACCAATGACCTCCAACCTTATTCACTCCCCTCTAAGGTTGTCATATGTCTAGTAAGGGTATCAAAGCGGTCTCAGATCGAGTCTAACACCAGAGTCAATCTTGAATATGACGACAACCATGTGCGATTCATTTGTTTTGTGTTATGATTGTAATATCGCTTCCTATGTTTTGCAGCGCTTATCTTGCTGATTGGAAGTGTAGAATGGAACCACCCTGCAAGCACAAACTATGGATTATGGATTATAGTAGAACAAGGGAACAAGTCTAAAGCAAAACACGTCAAGGAGTCAATAGGGACGAAAAGGCCAAGAATCGGATCACGAAATACTTTTGATGACGGTACGAGAGCGAGAGTCCCTAAAATGAAACGGAAGCTAAAGATTTATGGGATTTCTTGGAACGAGAATGTGGAGAATGGACATCATCCAACATTCTCGAAATTGTAGAGGAAGAGGAAGTAGTGCCAATAATTGACTTTGATGGTATGTTTTCTTCTCTTACTCATTCCAAATAATTAAACAATAAATTAGTTAATGATTTAAATATTCTTTGTGTGAGTAATAATTCATCTCGAGATACTGACAGACGTCACACGTAGCAAAAAATTTTATGAAAAACTATTTAATTCCCATACGTCCCCACTTACGACATAAGTGAAAATAATTCAAAATAAAAAGCATGATTTCAAAATGTGACTTTGTTTTCAAATGAGCATGAAAAAATATTTTCATATGATGATTTTTTAATAGAAAATGCTTCATGTATGAAGTTAATATCCTTGAATTGCTTGAACTTTGATTTTAATCTTATATGATCATATTTCACTGATTATTCTATAGAAAATCATGATAAGTGCAAATGTCGATTCTCTTCATATGATGTTCAATTACATTGAATCTTTAGATACTTAAGAATATGACTTGCTGAACATTAATAAGTATAATGTGATTTATTGTGATACATGTAAGCCGAAAATAAACTATACTTAAACATGTACACCATTCACATGATTGCCATGATTGTCCACCACACACACCTAAATGTATTACATGTTTTTATTGTGGAAAAAATGGACACATGAAATTTGATTGCCTTATCCAAAGAAATATATTAAAAGCAAAGCAAAGTTATACTGGTAGGTAAAGTGGCTCAAAACTAACCCCCATGGACCCAACACTCCTTTGTGGATTATCATTGAGCCTAAAGTTATATGGCTACCAAAGACCTCTATTGATTGATCTATAGGTCGAGGCGTGCAAGGAATGATGATCATTGAGCTTCATGGAATATTTTGGATAATCACTCTTTGTTTGGACGATAACCATTGTGCATTAAAAGTTGGTATCTTATAATCTTGGTTATCATTACACCGTTATATATGGTTTGTGCCTTACAAGTATGATTGGATGTTATCATTGTTTTATATGTTATTTTCATACTTGTTTGAGCAAGTTATTTGTCATTCCTAAGAGAACTTTTGTTCGAGGAATGAAGTTATGAGTCTTAACTACATAGCCATCCCTAAGAGAATTGTTGTTCGAGGGATGATACCATACTTACGCTTACTCCTAAGAGAGCTTTTGTTCAAGTGGACGAGTCACCTAACCTTTATGTGTTTCATTGCTTCATTTGATTGTATTCTTAAATGTTTCTGGCATGCTATGAGTTTCAAATTATTATATTGTATTTTCATATCATGTTCGGGATTTCCAAGGGATGATTTAAGTAAAACTCTATCTATTCGGTTGTCGGTGATAAAACCGTTAGATTTTTGAAAGGAGTTGGAAAAATGATTTGTGAAGATCTATACTTTGGGAAAAACGTGAAACGGCCCTCAGAACGGCCCGAAACGAGGACGCGATTAAGTTTGTTATTGGAAATAGTGGCTAAGGCATTTTGTTGATCGATGCTCAAGCAAAAGTGCCCTTAATCGCCTCCCTCAGACGGGCTCCCCATCTGGTGTCATATCTGAACCGCATACTAAGACCAGAATGCACCCAAGAACGTCTTGCTGTAGGCCGTTAGTGGTGTCGAGCATGTCTATAAGGCATATTCCAAAATCAGATTTCTATCATATGTAAAAATCATTCATCCATTACGCTTCTGGTAGCATTATCTTTTCCTCGGGTTCTGATGAATCACTTCGCGCTAAACATGATCTTTGCTATGATCATCATGAATAGTTTATGAATAATGTGTTGTTCTTATATAAATATGCTTACATGAACCCCTTTGACATGGCTTGGAATTTTATAGTGATCGTGATAGATCAGATTCAGAGTGGTATATGCTTTTCACTAATCCTAAGGATCCCATTATATCGATATATATACTCTCCACTTCGAGATTAATTTTGTGCCAAAAATTGTGTGGAGGCTGGGCTGGGGGATTGAGAATCAATTGAAAAATTCAAGTATAAAAATGCATGAGAGACATGTTTAAAAGATAAAGCTTCATGAAACGGAAGCCTCGAAAGCAAAAGATGTAATCTACCAAACGACAAAACAAAAGTTTTTGATGAAGATTTCTAAATCTCATCTTATTAATCCAAATACATGTTGTATATCCTCAGATACTCTAAATAAAAGGAGTATTATCATATCTTTTGTGTTGAGCTTATTGAGTATTTCGAAGTCTCCATTCTCTCGCTAAACTTCCATGCCATGGTATCGTTTATGCTTAAATGTCTTATTCGGGAGATTATTTCATATTTTTGAAGCTTCAAAATTGTCTTATTTTCTGCTACTGAGGGTTACCTTATGCCTAACACATGATCATTATGTTTATATTCGAAAATTTATAGCAGGGGGACTCGTGCCTAAAGAATCCATATGCAGTGGAAGTCGCGCCTCAAGACTTCATATGTATTTACTGAAGCTAATGTCTTAATCTCATGAAAGTTCAATTGCTTAATCTTTCAAGAAGATATTGTCTAGATGGCCGTGCATACATTAAATATGCGAACTTGATATGGTCGTGACAATTCATGAGATTATGACCGAAAGTTCAACCGGTATTTCAAAAACTGGCCCATTTTGCATTTTTCTTGTCGCTCGTTGTTTTTTGAAGCATGTTTTGTTATTCTTAAAACTCTTGTTTGTAAATTTCTTTTTAACTTTTTTTTTAAGCGCTGCCAATATTATTTTTCTGCGTTTTGATAGCTTTCATTGGCTTGTATGTTGAAAAGTGGATAATTCTTCTTGTGTTTCAAAATTCATGCCACTTGAACTTGCAATTTGCTTGGTATTTTTGTTTCAACTACGTGCTTAAAATTAGTTTCAAAATTTAAGTGGTTGAAAATGTCTTATACCAATTATGCTTTATATATTTTTCATGAGTATTTGGATTATTTTTCATTTGAGATATCATAAAATATATTTATCCTAACATATTTTTTATGTCTTCTTCACAAATCATTATGCTTCATGTCTTCCTATGACTCTTTGGAAGAGGGATTTGTAACTTTTCACGAAGATATGCGTTAAATATTTGCTTAAACTTGAATGTTTGGAAGATATTGTTATTGCTCATAAACATGTCCTTTTAATGGTATATGCAAACTTTCTATCGAGAAAGTTGGGAGAAATCTTTCACCTATCTTGATAGTAGAGTAATCTAATAAAATTTGCTCAACGTGTCCAAATCGCTTTTATCCTCGGGGACATTGATTCTAGCCTAGCTTGCTTTTAATAAAATCGGATGCTTATTTTACTTTTTCTTCAAGTTTGTTAAAAACCACTGTATACATGTCATATGATTTTAAATATTGCCTAAACAATATTATAATAGTACACCTACATATCATCTTTATTCCCAAATGGTTGCCCAATGAAACTGCATCGCGGCCTCTTCATACTCAAGATGATATTGTATTTAGCGCCTGTCAGTTCCATGAGAACTTTTGTTCGAGGGACGACTGACAAACTTATGATATTTTTTTTCTCGATGATCAGAATAACCTCGTTACTAAAAAAAAATTTAAATTTTTCTACATATGATCTGGAATGGTATAAATAATTTCGATGATAATATTATTTCGTAAATTTTTATCCGACTATATTTATAATTTAGTTTTTGTTGTGGAAAATTTTATCTTTGGAATCGTTCACAGATTTAAGTACGATAAAGGAGAAATTAACCGAAACCGAATCTGTGACTCGAAGTTTTTTTTAAATATTTATCCATACTTATCCACACATCATCACAAGGAAAATCTCATCTTCTTCCTCTTCATTTGGCCGATTCACACCCCTCCCCTTGAAAATTTTTCTTTCCATTTCTCTCTTCTTCGACGTCGCTCAAACTCAAGATCGCTTGTAATATCTTTTCTCCCCATCATTCTCTTCTCGAAGTTATGTAAGAAATTATAAGTCTTGAGATATTTCTGTTTTGACATGGTTGACTTTTAGTTTACTTTTCCATAATTCAATTTTAAGGATGTAGTCTTAGTTGGTTATGGGTTCTCATGGAGTTTATATAAGTGATTAATTCATGACTGAGGCCTGGGAGGATGTTATGGTCAAGGACTTTTAGATTTTCGCTTGACTTTTGGGTTGATATTTTTCAAGACTTTTAAATGTGTAGGAGGTTATGTCAGTGGGGACTCATTATAGTTATTGCGATATTAAATTGGTTATTTAAAATTGATTAGCGGAATAAGGTTGAAAAAGTGTTAATTCCAAGTCAGAAGTTGTAATTGATATTTGAGTATAGGTTGTTAATTAGGGACCTTCGATTAACTTAGAATGACTCTATAAGTTGATTTGTAATGATAAAGTTTTATAAGAGGAATTTTAGCGGGGATCGATTGTCAGGTCCGATGGGATTATAATTCGATAGTTTATCCGTCATGTTAGTCCGTTTGGAAATAGTTCCACTAAGAATAGGTTATGTATCTTTTAGAACGCCGGTATAGTAGTAGGTCTTTGTTATACTTTCTGGGTGTTTTGTTAGGCGTTGATCGTGGAAAAGTATATACCTTTGATTGCGGTGTTCGGTTTTGTGGTAGCTAGCGTAGGTGAGTACTATCTCAATGGGTGTTACTTTTTACGATTCATTTTTAAATTGTGTGAATAAGGCTATTTGTATGATTATGTCATTCATTTGTGTGATCCATGTTATGATTATGTGATTATATTCGACGCCAAGATCGGCTTTCGAGGTAAGTAATAGCTTGAACTCCCAACTTATACTTATGATTTATGTGGCCTTGTCGGCACTTACGATTCTTCGCGGCCTTGTCGGCGATTGTGTTTGACTTACGATTGCGAGATGTTTTAGCCGGGGCGCTTGGATATTGTCCGGGAGCAGAGTAGCTACGGTCAGAGCGACTTGTCAGAGTTATGTATGACCTTTGTATTGTGGATCTTCACCTGGCGGTCAATGATTAAGGTTAGGTTTCTCCTTCCTTGGCCGGATACGCGACGTATTAGCCTTATACTCTCAGGTATAAGCGGTGATTTATACTCAAGGTATATATCAGTGTGCCTTATACTTGGGCCAGATAAGCTACCTATACTTAGCGTATAAGAGCGGTGTGCCTTATACTACAGATAAGAGCGGTGTGCCTCAGATTTCACAGATGAAAGGATTATGTGTCTATATCTAGAGAAAAAGTGTCTCTATACTTTGTGTATAAGCTGCTGTTTTCGGCCTTTATACTCGTATAAGTACGGTGATTATTGATTACTCCATTCCTCCGTAGGACGGATCGAGCATACAAGACAGAAGTCAGATAATCGGGTGGGGATATTTAGATAGAGGTTCACGACTAGAGTTTTAGTCGTAGTCGAAGTCTATCGATTTCTTTCTCGAATTATGTGTCACGAAACCTTCTATTATATCTCACGTATTATGTCCGGCATTTCCTGAATCACGTTTGTATGACCTTTTTCGTAGTCCCGATATATGTATTTTATTCATATTTGACTATTATATTGATTGACTCAAGTCTGCATGTAAAGCTCACCCCGTTAAGTTTCACTAGCTTCTCGCTGGCTTACACCCTTTTCGCTTTGGCTATTTCATTTGTGCCAGTCGATGCATGGCAATGAGCCAAGAAAGTTGCTCGAGAGTTTTGTCTGGAGGGCTGGGGGTGAGCATCAGCGCGCAGATCCTCGCAACTGATTTCTTACGCGTTGTCAATCGCTTGATTGCTGTATTTTTTCTTTGGAACTTTAGCCTTGTCGGCATTGTCATTTTGTATTCTCGAAAATAAAGATTTCTACTTTTTTTGTAGCCTTGCCGGCATTATTTTTTATTTGGTATATGTTGTATATATATGAGCTGTCGTTGATATCACCCGATGGATTGTAAAGTTTTTAAACCGTGATTATTTTGGAAATATTATATGTAATCTTATTTTTGAAGGAAACGAAAGTAGTTTAAACCGAGTCAGCCCACTGCCTGGGTGATTCCTCGTGTTCCTGGATTATAATGACTCACTGCAAGCGGCCGACTGGGCTACGGTCGCGTTACACTCTCGTACTAAAGCTTAGGCTCGCATTACTTGGCTGGTCCTGTGTGGTTGTGTGCTCCACTTGTTTTCCTTTGAGTCGCTAGAGTAAAGGTCTTTGTAAAAATCGGTCTTTTTTCTTTTGTTGCATAGATCATTGAGGACGCCACCCAAAGTTCGGTGGCGAGGTAACATGAGAGGCGCTCTGGTAAAGCTCCAGAGTGAAAGTTTGTCAGGTGGGTATAGCCGTCGATGAGTACGCCGTGGACCAAATAGGTCCTGAGGCGCAGCTTCGAAGAGACGCTGAGAGTTGAGGTAGACTCGTAGAGGAGTAGCCGCGAATGCTCGCGCGGTCGAGCAAATGTGTCGAATTCCGCAGCAGTTGTTTGATCGGTTTCTCAAGAGGGATCCTCCGAGGTTTCGTAGGGGTTCGCTGCAGCAAAGCTATTGAGTTCATCCGATATGAAGTCGATTTTTGAGCCATGGGATTGCAATGATGAGAGCGGTTTGCTACTTATGACTTCACTCTAGGCGCCTGCGGATCATGGAGAACCCGAAAGCATTCCGATCATGGTAGGGAGGGTTCAATACGTGTCCCGGGAGCGATTTGTCGAGCTCTTCCGAGAATTATTGTTGGAGACCCACATGGCGGCTGAGAGAAATAGATTTCCGTTGGACACAGGTTCGAGGTCACCGAAAGAGTACGAGAGATGCCTGATTCGTGCTTAATTACTTCCTAATGTTTATCCCAGTAGAAAGTAAGAGGATCACTAGATCTCGTGATGGGTCGATGTGAGATACGCCACCAGATCTCACCGATGGTTTTACTATTTCCATGTCAGCGGTGAACGCAGCCCCGAAGCATGGCAAAACGGAGTCGCGTAGCTGTGAGGCGAGCGGATCAAGGAGAGTCGACCCGAGACTTTCTATTCCGGTAGCCTTCGTGCCTAGAGTCGTGAGGAGGAAGGACTTCGTGCGAAATGCCCCGGCGTAGTCACTGTTCGACGCTCTAGTTAGTCTTAACACCGCTCCTTCGCACGTTGGCGCCATGCGATCCTCAAAGGGGTCCAGAGTAGTCTTCCGGGGGTCCGTAGGTATTCTACTGCTACCGCTGCTGTTAGATTGGGCACAATGTGCGCCAGGATTGCCGGGAAGGCGAATCTTATGTTATCGACGCTGCACAAGACATTTGGCGGCGATGCTGCCCTTAGTTTCCTGTAGGGGAGGCGCAGATTTCAAAGACTACCGCCAGAGGCGGGCAGTTATCAAGGGAGTCGTGGCGGTCGATTCGGGTGGCTGCCAGGAGGCCGGGTTATGGAGTTTGAGGATCTCTTTAGGAATACAAGGAAATGAAATGAGTCAAGCGAGGCCGATTCACGCCATATTCATCGTGAGAGTAAGTACTGTGGATACACCTGCAGTGGCGACACGTATTATTTCGTATTTATATCGAGGCCGTGGTGTTGTTTGACTCGAGCCACGATTCTTTGCTCTCGAGTTTTATTTCCCTATCTGCATGTCGCGGTGCCTTGCCCTGCTCCACTTGAGATTATGACACCTAGGGAGGTCACGTGAATTAGATTAGTATATGAGGACTGCCCTTGATCGTTTGTGGTCGGGCCATAATCGCCGACATTTCCATTTGAGCTTTCATTTTAATTTTTAATTTTGGGTGGCGATTGGTTGGGGAAACATCATGCCAAGTATTTCATTGCCATCGAAGGGGAGATTATGGGGTTCGAGAAACCGTATATCCGATTTATGTGAGATGAAAAGATTTTGCTCGAGTTTTGTATCAAAGACTTCGAGGCTAGGAGATTGATTCGAAAGGTGCGCTGGGGTTCGGGTACGTGGTTGATTCGAGTGTACAGGCAAAGTAGAGGATGCTGCTGGGTTGTCGAGAGTTCAAGGATGTTTTTCCCGAGGACTTTACCGGGGTTGCCGCCGAAAGTGGAGATCAATTCTTGTTATCGAGGTTATTCCAGTACGCCAATCGATTTCTCTTCCATCAGACAGATGGCTCCAAATGAAGCTGCGTGAATTATGACCTCGCTGTGAGTCAATGACAGTGATTCACTGTGACCGAAGTATCTCCAGCAAGCACTAAATAAGAAACATAAAAAAGAAGGATGGTTCTGGCGAGGCTGCCCATCAATTATGTAGTCAATAGTGACCATTAAGAACCGATACCGTTGCCTGCACTGACGATTTGTTTCATCACCGACGGATGCCAAGATGTTCTCAAGATTGATTTCATGTCCAAGATTACCGGGCTGAAAGATCAAAGTGATGCGATATTCAACCGACTTTTCCGCCCTTCAAGTATGACATTATGAATTTCTATAGCCAGGGCCATTTGGGATTGACAAATGCACCGGGCGGCCTTTAAGGATTTGATGAACTGGTGTTTCGGGAGTATCCGGATGAGTTTGGTGGTATTCATCGATGATATTCTAATATATTCTGCAGGGGGAGTGAGGAAATACGAGAGGCAATTTTGCGGCATTGTGGCCGAGGACCTCGAGACAACACCCGCTGTACAAGCTTCTCCAAATGTGAGTCTGCTGGCGAAAGTACAATTCCTCCCTGGTCATGTGATTTCCGCGAGTATTGTGGCTGATCCACGTAGCAGGCCGTGAATGAATTGGGAGCGTCTCACGAAGCTGCGATCGAGGTTAGAGTTTCAAGTTACCAAGACATAGTGAGATTCATCAAGGAATTTTCCTTGATTGCGACGCCATTGACCAAAGCGACTGTAAAAGGGGTTCCGTTTGGGATGATGATTGTGGAGATTGTTTTTAGTATTAGCTGAAGTTGACTTCGCCCAAGGCGATACCGCCCTGGTTCGTAATACGTTGATTTATGAGCTGCTTCTCGCATCGGTGATCAAAAGCGCTCGACGTTGTAACGGGAAGGTGATTTCTTATGCTTCCCGACATTGAGAAATCACGAGAAAGAACTATCCGACCCATGATCTTAAAGCTATAGTCTTTGCGCTGAAATTGTGGAGACACTATCCGTGTGGAGCAAATGCCGATTTTTACCGATCATAAGAGCTCAAGTATCTACCAACGCAGAGACGAATTTGAGGCGCAGGAGTGTGGATGGAGTTCACGGATTATGACTTGACTATTGAGTATCACACAGGAAGGCAAATGAAGAGCCGATGCACCGAAGAGAAAGCGGGAAATCAAAGGACCTTTATATAGATGAAACAGCCGGAGTCGATTTTGACGCCGCAGCGACGGGAGATTTTCTACCATACGGTAGTTCGACTAGTGCTTGTGGATCGACCAGTATCATAGCCAGTCAGATGAGAGACCGCAAAGCACGCGAGGATGAGCGAGTCGAATGTATTTCACGGAAGTTGACGAGAGCGAGCCTGGTGATGAACGCGCATTGTGTGTACCGTGATTCTCGTATGAGCCGAGAAGGGAGACTTTATTTGCGCCCATAATACTTCCTGTAGCGCATAATCTCGCAGTACAAAGATGTATCGTGACTTGAGGCTGATTTACCGCGGCCGTGAACGTTATAGATCAGAGTTTGTGGCAAAGTGCTGGTTTGTCGCCAGTGCCGAGCATAGACATCCCGCGGGTTTATTGCGCACTTTCCTATTCGTGAGTGGACAATGGAGAATATCACCATGGACTTCGTGGTTTGGGCTTCCTAGACGCCGAGGCTTAATACTGATGAATTTGGGGTGATCAGGGATAGGTTATCTGTCGGCCCACTTCCTAGCCATCGATCTACGTATGGCCCAGACTAGCCAAGATTTGGTGGATCAGATTGGGTGAAAGGTAATGGGTTCCGTTTGTCGACATTTCTGACCGCGACGCTAGATTCATTTCTCTTCGAGGTTCCTGAGGGGTTTCCGTGAGGCGCAGGGACTGGGAGCGGAGTCGGGAAAGCACATCTTTTCATCCCTGCATATACGGGCACTCCGAGAGGACCATACGACATTAAAGCGATATGCTCCGCTCGTGTTCTAACTTTTTTCGAATTGGGACAACGAGTTGCCCAAGATGAGTTCACTTACAACAACAAATTTTCCATGCTAGTATCGGGATGGCACCTACTTGAGGCATTGTAATGGGCGGAGATGTCGCACTCCATATTTGAATGAGGGTGAGAGGAAAGTCTACGGTTTTGGAAGTTGGTCGAGAGTTCAAGAGTAGCCGGATCGGGTTGATTCGCCACATCTCGAGGACAAATGATAGGCGTAAGAAGTATGCGTATCATCTGTAGTAGACTTGTCGCTGAGGTATGAATCGCGGTGTTCTCGAGGGTATTCCCCATGAAGAAACACGCGGTTTCGGGGAGGAAAGTGGAAGTTGAAATTGCTATATTGACCATCTGAGATCCTGGGAGAAGTTGGCCTGCGGCTTATCGGGTTGGCGCCGCCCGAGTTTAGATAGGGATTCATAATGTGTTCCACCGCTTGAGGAAGTATATCCGACGAAGTCGCATATTCTTAGCTCACCGTGGAGCTGAGGAGGACCTCACGCTTGGCGGTTAATCGGTGGTGATTTCTGGGACCGGAAAGAGAAGGTTTCTGAGGAGTAAGATACCGCCTTAGCGAAAGTCATGCGGAGGAGGCTGACGTAACGTGAGGACGATTTAGGAACCGGTACTCCGCAGCTCTCTTCGAAAGTGTACGTGAAATAGACGCTTTTTGTTTGGTTTGCATTTGATTTTGTGTTATTATATTGTTCTCGCCGATTGTTTTAGGGTCAAGTAAATTTCGAGGTCGAAATTTTATTAGCGGTAGATTGTAAAACCCGCTATTTAAAAAAAAAAAAATTTAAAATTTTCGGTCGCGGACCCAGAACGGTATAAATAATTGATGATAATATTATTTCGTAAATTTTTGAAATGTAATTACATTTATAATTTAGTAGTTTTTCCATGGAAAATTTTATCTTTGAAATCGGGTTCGTCGAGATTTAAGTACGATAAGCGGAGAAATTAACCGAAACCGAACGGGACTCGAGTTTTTTTTAAATATCTAACCATACTTATCCAACACATCATCAGCAAATCTCATCTTCTTCCTCTTCATTTGGCCGAGATTCACACCTCATCCTCTTGAAAATGTTTCTTCCATTTCTTTTCGATTGTCGCCAAACTCAAGATCGCTTGTAGAATATCTTTCTCCCCATCATTCTCTTCGGTTGGGTGTTAAATTTCAAGTCTTTTGGAGATATTTTTGGGTTTTGACATGATTGACTTTTAGTTTACTTTTTCATAATTCAATTTTACGATGAATCTTAGTTGGTTAGCGGGTTCTCAAGCATGTATATAAATGATTAATTCATGACTCGAGGTCGCTTTTGAGGACAAGTGGCCGGGTTGACTTTAGATTTTCGCTGACTTTTAAGCTGATATTTTCTAAGACTTTAAATGCGTAGGGAGGTTAAGGCTGGGACCTTATTATAGTTATTATGTATATTAAATTGGTTATTTAAAAATTGATTAAAAGTGAATACCTTGAAAGTGTTAATTCCAAGTTGACTTGTAATTGATATTTTGGAGTATAGGTTGTTACTGCGTGGACCCGCCGATTAACTAGAAATCTACTTATGTTGATTTGTAATGATAAAGCTGATAAGATGGAATTTTAGCGGGGGATCGACTGGGTTGTGTCCGACGTGATTATAATTCGATAGTTTATCCGGCTACGTTAGTCCGCTTAAAATAGTTCCCAAGCAATACGTAACTAACGAAGCATGAA